>CAUYRT010030687.1:0-95841 GCA_963574885.1 Lepilemur ruficaudatus
ATTAGCCGGGCATGGTGGCGCATGCCTGTAGTCCCAGCTACTTGGGAGGCTGAGGCAGAAGGATTGCTTGAGCCCAGGAGTTTGAGGTTGCTGTGAGCTAGGCTGATGCCACAGCACTCTAGCCCAGGCAACAGAGTGAGACTCTGTCTCAAACAAAAAACAAAAAACCAAAAACTTCGTGAGTATTTAAAATGCTATATGTTGGATGTTGCCTTGTTTTTCTCTATCATGTCTTGACAAGAGAGACTTAAAAATGTCACACTTTGGATTTTTACTCTTTTCAGGTAAAAGTTTTTGTTATGTTTCTGTCATATCCCTTAAAACTTTATAGCTGGAAAGTTGAATACATTAAAACCTAGCTTTTAGAAAGTAAGCCATAAACCAAAGAGGAGAAGTCACTTTGCTTCTGGTCAGTGAGCTATATATACACATATACATAAAATGCATCTCTTTATATAGTAGCATTATAATTTATAAGTTGGCATTGAATATTAGCATTATAGAATGACTTACCAGGTTTATTAGGAGTTATATATTTCCTGCTAATTTTACTTGACAATATTTTTTCTTGTTGTGCCTGTATCTAAAGGCATAGTATGTAGAATGTTACATAGAATTAGGAATGCTTCAAATGAAAATATTGATGAATCTCAGTTATAAGGAAATTGGGAACATCAGTAAGGTTATAAAGCTGAAAGTACTGTTTTCCCTCTTTCACAGAGGCTGGGCACTATCTGTTGATATTGCTAGGCATTCCTGTCCTTGCATATATCAACGACGTGGAGACGGGTAAAGACTAAGTGCCCTAAGATAGTCACTGTGGCACAGTTGGGCGTTACTCTGTCTCCTTTAGTCAGTAACCTCCTGATGAGAATAACTAACAGAAAAAGTAACTTTTCTGTTTTTTTTTGGATTAATATATACAGCAAAATATGGTCTATATAATTCTTTAGAAGGAATACTTTAATTATGTACTATTTTTTCTTATGGCATCCTACTGGGACTTAAAATTACTGTTCTTTGGTGAGGTCAGGAAATGTTAAAAAAAGAAAAAGAAAGAAACAAAAGAAATGTTAATAGATTGAAAACAGTTTGAAAAGCCCCCACATATGTTGTTATCTTGAAATTTTTCTTTTATATATGTATATATTCTTTTTTATTTTTTATTTTTAATTATTATGGGTACATAGCAGTTGTATATATTTATAGTATATGTCATGCTTTGATACAGGCATACAATGTCCAATTATCGTTCAATAATTTTTTTACTTTATCATAAAATCAAATATATAAAAATCTATATTTTCTCATTCATTGATGGTTATTCTCATTTCATTGTGTTGTTTTGTGGTTTCTGCTTTGTTTTAGGAAGATTTTTTAATTTTTTAGAGATTTAATTAGACTTGTTCTTAAGTATAGTAGCTAATTTAAGTGTTTGAAACATTTTTGGAGGAAAGGAGATATTTTAGCGTACATGGTACTAAAATATCTAACAGCAATGCATATTTTTCTTTTTCTGTACTTTAAGTTTGCTTTTCTAAATAATAAAGATTTTTTCAATGTTAGGAAAATAAGTTAAACTAGAGGAAAAGTAGATTTTCTTTTTATGTCTAGCTATGCCACTAACCACCTATAAATTATTTCGAAATGAAACTATATGAAATCTTTAGAAATGATTGCCTTAAAAATTAAATAAAACTGTTCACATAAAGATTAATTATAATTTCTAATATAAAAATTGTAGCATTTTTCATAAAAAGTAACTCACAATAATGTACAAATAAATCTATATGAAACATTAATAATTTGCCTTAATTAAAGCTGTAGGATTAGATTATAGAATTTTGAGTTTTGCATGTGTTTCTTCAAAAAAGAAGCCAAAATTCTGGGCTTTCAGTTTTGACTTAAAGATTTCAGCAAACTGATACTGATCAGTGCAAATTTTGTATCGACTATTTAAAGCTAGAGAAGCTGAAGTTTTTAAGGAAGGGATTAGATAATGGGAACCTTCAAAAATGATACTGTAACAGTTCACTTCAACAAATTGGTACCTCCTCCTGATAAACGTGTTGTCTCCTGAGCTAAATCTTTGGCAAAAAACACAGCGATGACACAACATATGTGAAATATATATTCTTGCCTTTTAAAAAATAGAGCACAAAATTTTTTATTATGTTTTGAAAACCTTTGAATACTATGGATAATGAAAGTTTCCTGTGAATCTATGCAAGCTATTTAAATTCTTGGATTTCTTATCTGTGAAACAGGGATCATTACACAAAGATTTTACTCAGAATGAAATAAAATAATCTTGGTCAAGCATCCAGTGCCTAAAAATTCCACAAAGTTTAACTCTATTGATCATTTTTGTTGATGTTATTGAATATTAATACTATTGAAAGTGAGTTAAAAATGTACATATACCAGAGTATTGTGCTAGGCAACAGAAATACTAATAAGTTAAATCTTGCAGAAGAAATAAGGTCCTTATAAATAACTAAAATTCTAGGACAATGATTAATAAACTACTTCTTGCAATATTGTATGTAAGTTATCAGCCAGCCTTGTTGGTTCTGGCTTCAGTTACATTGGTTGAAGGCTGGGGTGGGGTTTGGTGCTGAGGGGTCAAAGTTTTAGAGGAGAGATAATGAGATGGGTCTGTGGTCATATGGAAGCTGAGACCTTGGTTTGTTGTCAACTGGACCTTCCAGTCTTGCTGTCTTGTCTAGGTTTTCAGGGGTTTTGCTCTTCAGAGTATCATCTGGTCCTCTTGGTTATTCACATAGATACACAGATATATTCTTACCTATCAAGGGCCACTCTTTGCTGTATCAGAGGTATAGCATAGATAGGGTAGTCTTTGAGTATATTGGTGGCTGAGCTGCTTATAGAATCCTTTCTGGATGTTCTAGAACCTCTTCCAGTTTCTATCTCTGCTCTCTTCTTGAGGCCTGTATTATGAAAGTGGACTTTTAACCAATACTTTTAAAATTCTAAGTCAGTTTCATGAGCCTCCTAAGCATTCAAGGAGGCACATGACATGTTTGCTTCAGATATTTTACTATCCAGAGAGGAAAAGGGATTTAATCAAAGTGCCAGGGCACAAGACTCTGAACTCCACGAGATTGGGATGGCCACCTCCTAGCATACTGCCTGGCACGTGGTACACAATAAGTTTATTTGAGTAAATAATAACATTATTGATACAATTGAGGTCACTGTTTTCAGGTGAAAGCCAATTAAATGTGGATAATTATATTTTCTTTCCACTCATATTGATAGACCTTACTGCAGCCCCTGAAATAATTATACTCTTATAATTCAGTTTGCCTTTATTATTGAAAAGAAAAATGCCATTGAGAAAACAGGCAGTGCTCTTTAGCTACTGAACTGTTTATAAACATCCAGACATGTTTGAAAACTTACAAGACAAATACAACTTTCTTAGCTTTTACCCTTTAGCTCAGTGGTCCCAATCTTTTTGGCACCAGGGACGAGTTTTCTGGAAGACAATTTTTCCATGGCCCAGCGGGGGGTGGAGGTGGGAGGATGGTCTGGGGATGATTCACACACATTACATTTATTGTGCAGTCAAACCTCTCTGCTAATGATAATCTGTATTTTCAGCTGCTCCCCAGTGCTAACATCACCACCTCAGCTCCACCTCAGATCATCAGGCATTAGATTCTCATAGAGAGCACACACAGCCTAGATCCCTCCCATGCACAGTTTACAGTAGGGTTTGTGCTTCTATGAGAATTTAATGCTGCTGCTGATGTGTCAGGAGCTGGAGCTTATGTGGTGCTGCGAGTGATGGGGAGTGGCTGTAAGTACAAATGAAGCTTCACTCACTGGTCTGCGGTTTAGCTCCTGCCGTGGGTCCTGGTTCCTAACAGGCCACAGCCTGTGAGGTCCAGGGGAAGTTAGGGACTGCAGCTTTAGCTGACACTTATATTTTCCTGGAACACTTTGCCCCAGGCACTCCTCTAAGCATACTATGTATCTTACCATAACAATGGGTAAAGAGATATTATCATCACCATTTTGCACCAACATACCAAGAGAGTTAGTAATTTGCCCACAGTTACTCAACTCCACAGTCTGGATCTCAAATTTAAGTTCAGAGTTCATGTTCTTCTATGGCCTTACTATACTGTCTTACACTGAAAATGGCAATTTAGAATTCAAAAACTGTGGTTTACAAATATGATCTCATTTCATCCTGAACACAGTATGTAGAAGCAAATAGAATGTACAGTCCGCATCGCAGATGAACAACTAAGGCTCAGAGAGGGGAATGTGAGACAGAGCTGGACCCACAGCTAGTTTGTTTTATTCACTGAGCGGTGTGTGTCCCTGGCTGTGTCGGGGCAGAAGTAGAGATGGATTGGTTTTTTCTGCTGCCTCCCAATTCACCAGGGCCCTCTGATATCTCAGACTGGATTTCTCTAGTTCTTTTGGACACGCAGTCATCCAGCCACCTGCAGGCTTTGTCTTTTGTATCTTACTCTAGTCAGAATTGTAGAAGTAGATTCTATATTCAATTGTTCCAATCAACTGTGAATACTTTAAATTATGCTTTATGAAAGAATTTTGACATTTTCTGTTTCAAAATGTTCATGAGACTGACTTATTATGTGTCATTCACTCCAAGATCATTTGTGATCTAGATTTAATGCATTTCTTGGATTCTCTGTCAGATTTTTTCCAACAGCAAAAGTCTTCCTGAGGCCAGATCCTCACGGGGTCCACCATTGAATAATGTTCTTATTTGATGGTGCCATAAAATTTGAAAAACAAAACAAAAAATATGCAAAATTTTTTAGTATTATCAAGACATACTATGTAAGAAGTATGCTTAAAAATTAATGAAACAAACCTCATAAATCTCATGTGAAATATAGTTTACCATAGTGTTTGCCTTTACGTGTCCTGGGTCGTTTACTTATTTATTTATTTTTGCTAATTACCGTGTCCGTATAATGATGTTTATTCCACAGGTAGTGCTGTCCAGGCTGCCCATAAGGGAATGTTTAATCTGTGACCTTAATTATGGACCACAGTTGAACTTCCATGGGAGTGAATGTCAATGCTAGCCAGGGGCTGTATTCTTTATGTCACATATGCTTCAGTGAATAAATTAGTGCGTAGTTCTGAAATTCAGAAGTTGATGTTAAGAATATATCGGTGGACCAAATTTGGATCTCCATATGACTCTGTGGTTATTAGATAAACTCCTTTAATCCCACAGAGTACAGAGGATAGTTTTTTAGACTATACAGAATGAAATAATATTCTCACTCCATGTTTGTTAACCTACACAAAAGATGGATTGAATTATAAAGCTCACTTGACAAATGAGCACATTTTGCTCTCTTCCTGTAGTTTTCTTCTCTAGGCTTTTGTGTCCCGTGTTTCTTCCCAGGCAGTGTTATGCAAATGAACCAATTAATGGTAGATGAAATGGTGCTCCTACCTCCCTGTGTTTGTAACTAGAAGGGCAACACCGTAAGTCACGTACCTATTCAGTGGACTCTATAGGCCACTGCGAGGGTCTGATTAGCTTGACTGTGGAAGACAATCGCAGAGGCATCTGCTTGGTTAATTTTGAGAGAAAATTTACCAGATGGAGGCTGAAGATTTAAGTGATTAGAAGGTAGTAGATTGGAATACAAATTGGATTAAAAGAAATTAGATTGATATAAATCGAATTGAGTCACAACAGTTTGTGTTGTTCGTATCAAGGGCCAGTGGATTATGGGAGAAGCAGATGCTCCAATGAGATAGGAATTAATGTGGCTTTGACAGTCCATCTGCGAAGGTCTGAATATCGAGTACATCCCTAATCTCTCTCTCCATTTATCAATGCCATAATGTTAATTAGTACTTCATTCATTAAGTTACTTACAGGAGAAAAAAATCTCACCCCTATCCCCTCTCTGCTCGAAAATTTGTTATTCTGCCAAGAATTGGAAAGGTCTCTTCAACCGAGCTAGCTACAGTTGACTGTACGGGGTAGACCTGTCTTTTCCCTCACGCATTCACCTGCCTTTGGCAGGAGTGCAGTAAGCTTGAAAATATTTGCTCATGTATGTCTCTTCGTAAATATGTGGAGGCTTATGTTTCATGCCTAGGCATGGTTCCACTAAACAAGGTAGATACATTAATCTGAAAATATAATTACATATAATGTATGTTCTGGTTTTTATAAGATATTCACTGGAGTTGAATGTTTTAATATATTAAAATATTTGACATTAATATTGAATGGCAGATTCCTCCATGAGGGCAAAAATGAGAAAAAAAATTGTTCCCATGATTCTGTAAATGTGTTTATACTCATATGCATGCACGTGTGTGTGTGTGTTTAATGTCTAGGCACTAGTTTATTAGTTTATGGAAAACTATAGGTTACCAACACTATCACATATTTTGGCATATACTGTTTGGCCCTGATTAGATTATTAAAGGAAAAACTTAAATGAAATTAAAAGAAACACATAATCTTAAATGCTTGTGCTTACATTGGGACTATGATCCTTTATAATCCAAAGAGTATTGACAAGGGAGATTCATTATTTTACCATTGGCCATAGCAGTGAAATTCAGCATAAGGCGATTCTGTCTTGGATCCCATCCAAGGGAACTAAGCCAGTGGAGATCCAAAGGTGATCTCACCTCTAAGGCAGCTTGAGGGTGTAGACTCTAAGGACAGCCATGCAGAAATGCCCCTGTGTATAATAACCAGGCAAATACAACTTCTGGAGACTAAAGTGATGAGATGGGCAAAAATGGAACATCGAATGCTGTGATGCAAGAAGCATATCATTAAAGGTTGTGCCAAGTCGTTCAGAAATAATTGTGGTACTGGCAAATGCGGGCTGCCTGCCAGTGTGCAGGCTGGAAGAATTTCTATTTTCGTTATGTGAAGGAAGGCAGTGGCTTGTACAAAAGTGTGTTAAGTGTTGTAAAATTCTTGGTTTATCAAAGAAAATTCTCTGAGCAATGAGCTCTTCAGACAATGTGCTTAATGTAAGAATAATATATAGATATAAATACAGACATAGACACACATGGTCACAGCTCACCCAGGCTGAACTGGGGCTTCTCCTGCATCTTCCCCAGACTCTGATACTTGGGTGGTTTCTATAATCATTGTTAATATTGGTTAAAGAATCTGATATTTTAAAAATCCCCATATCTTCTACTTCAGAAATAACCTGCCCTCCAGGAACCAGAACTGAACTGGAGGTCTGTCTGAATCCAGAAGCTAGGCATACTATTTGCTTAGGCCCTATATTTAAATATACTACATGTCCCACTTTTCCAATTGTATATTCATTGATTAAGGTGATCATAATTAAAAAGTGTATTAAGCTAGAATTCCAGCAAAATTTCAAAAAGGAAAGGAAAACAAAAAATAGCTAAAATGTAAGCCTGCAATGTGTAAAATGTAAAGCAAAATTACTCACTGTAGTAAAGAAAAATCACTAAAATTTATTTTTCCCTATTGTGAAAGTGATTAAATGTCACCTAAAAATAATTTAGTATTCAGGAGTCAGTCCCTTGTTCCTGTTTTAACTTTAGCTTTCAACCTGATTTTCAGTTGTCTAATTGGTGGCAGTTGTCTTCATTAGGGACCATCAGTACATCAAGGTGGTGCTTATTGAGCCTGGCTAAGTCATACATTGTGCTCTTATTCATGCCTTTGTTTCTGTGACTGATCATTGGGTGTTTAATACCTTTTCTAGCCCCAGTGAGGCCAATTAAAGAAATCAGTTGGTTATAAACTAATGACAACAGAGATACAAGCCCCTCATTTCCTGATTGTTGATAGACTTTAGACTGTTGACATATATTTGCTGTGAAATATTCTTTAGCATTTTTGTGAATTTGAGTTCAAATTACACATACTAGACAAATATATACAGAAGCCAGTAAATGTGTATTAACAACACTGATGCCACTATATTCTTTAATTTTTTTTCTTTTTTTTTACTAATGAACTCACAGGAAATGTTCAGAGATTAAATTAAGGCCTCTATTTAATAGTTGATATTTTAAAATGCTATTTAAAAAGTACTCATAAATCAAATGGAAAAAGTCAGCCAAATTATATCAATGCCTACATCATCATTTCAAGATTTGTATATGAGGCAGTTGGCCCACGGACCCAATTTCTGTATGGGTAGTTTACATAAATATATCGGGCACAAGCTATGTGAATGAAATGGAGGGTTCTGCATCTCATTCTTTTTCCCCTGCAGTCAGTGGACCTTTCTAAATTTGCAGTGAACTCAGAAAGTCAGAAACACAGCCAAGTTTTAGTATAGTAAGTGATGTTCTGGCATCTTTGACCACAAGTCAGTGTCACAAAGACCTCATGGCAGCCTGAATAAATGCTGTCCAAATAAATGCCTAACCCAGGCATGGTGGCTAAGAGTTCTGTGCTTAATCATAAGACTCACGAGACAATTTGCTTAATCCTGCCTGCTTAAGCTGGACTTAGAGAAGTGCAATTTGTGATTCAGCTGGCTGAATAAATGGATTACTACTGGCCAAGGGAATAAGAAGAATTTAGAACACTCCATGAAAGTTTGAGAAGATTTACCTGGCCAACCTCTTTCTTTGTTTGTTTAAAGAAAAGCTACACCTAGCTGTTCTAAAATCCTTATGTATTTTTCTAGAAATGGAGTGATGAGGAAAAGGAAAGAACATACTTGGAAGAGAGACACTACAAAGCTGTTGGAATGGTTTTAGCATGGAAGTAAGTTTAGAGAGAGATGGCAATTGTGAAATGAAGAGATAGGCACAAACCTGGAGAAAAAAGGAAGAACCCACAGAAATGTATGAAAATGTATATGAAAGTGAATATGAAATAAATTGAATAGTTAAATGTTACAACTGGAATTTTGAGCATTAGATAGAGATGATGTCAGGAAGGACAGAGGAGGATGGAGAGTAGGAGCAGAGAGGTGAGGGATCCACTTTGAGATACATAGACTTTGAGGTGATGAATGAGCATTCCAACTGGGCACCTGAACAAAGCATAGAGCTTTCCTTAGCTGGGGATACTAAACTGGAGGTGTGGCTACTTTTGTCATAGAGATAATACTTGACACAGTGAGAGGGAATGAGTTCCCATGGAAAACACTGAAGAGAATAAGGTCTAAGGTTCACACACCTTGGGAGACATTAACTATTGAGTCAGAAATTATTAGACTCAATTCAAGCTTTTAGTTCAATAGTTTACATAAAACTCAAAGATTATTTTGTTTTATTCTCTCATTTATGATGAAAATTTATAGCAAAAGTAACCAGTAACAATGTTCTTTTTTAAAAAAATGTCAACAGTATTTTGTGTATCTCTAAAAAACCAAAACTTAGTAATTCTTGCTTCTTTGAAAGCAGGATACCCACAGGGAATATTAGGAAAACATCATGAGACTCTTTTAAAATTTGTACACTTTTAATTTTATTTCAGATTTTCAGTTGCTGCTTATTTATAAAATCCAAATTATCAGTTTGATGCATTGATTACTTGACAGTAAAAGCAACTTCCCACGTTTTAAAAATACCACCCTATTCTAAATTATCATTGTGTTGTCTTTCATAAATGCTATAACTCTGTCCATTTTCATTCCCCTGCCTGTAAGCATTTTCTTTCCTTTTCATAATCCAGAATATGCATTCCATTCCTTTTACTCTGTGACAAGAAAGCATTGCATTTCAAGAGTGGGTAGGTGAAGGCTAATACCATGTCCACATGGTAATAACCTGGGAAAACCTGGTGATGATCAGTTTCATTTGATCCCTTATCTGATAAGGCTTCAAAGTAAATGGACTGAGTGGAAAATAACATTTTCCTAACTTTTCTAGAAACTGCAGATTTTGTTT
The DNA here is from genome assembly GCA_963574885.1 of Lepilemur ruficaudatus. Classification (NCBI taxonomy): domain Eukaryota; kingdom Metazoa; phylum Chordata; class Mammalia; order Primates; family Lepilemuridae; genus Lepilemur; species Lepilemur ruficaudatus. Next base: position 9,898 of record CAUYRT010030687.1, read on the forward strand.
GAGAGACCCGAGGAATTGAGTCTCATATATTTTAGTGAAACATAATTCAAGCAGAAAAAAAACATTTTAAAACATTTATAGCGCTCCCATTTGCTGTTTTTCTCCATTCAGAAAAAAAAAAGCTCTTTTTTCTCTACGCACACAGAATCTTTTAACTGAAAAGTACACTCGGTATTTCTGTTGCAGCAGTGATGTTATCTAGTGGTCATTTTGCTCTGAAACAGAAGACATCTCTTGAAAAGAAATTTAAGTTTCACTGAATCACTCACTTTTAAAAGGCATTGACAGATAATCATAAATAGACAAAAATGAAGAGAAAGTAGATCCCCAAATGAAAAGTATCCTGATAATTAATGTAACCTATATTCCTTATCTACTAAAGTAACTCCAATTTGCAGTCTAAATGTAACCATTTGCATAGCCTTACTATAGATGCCATATCAAAATCATTATGATTTATATAATAAAACTGGAGAAAATGTTTTTTTGAAAGAGATTAAGTTTATATTTGTTTATTATTTGTTATTTTAATGGAATGCATAAAGTGAGGGAAAAATTCAAACTCAAAAATTTTCTATAGTATCCTAAAAATTTGAAAACAGATTTTTATTCCAAGCTTAAGAGCTATTTGTGGCTGATTAGACATGGCCTCTCTTCAACCTATTTCATATCACAAGTCTTGTCTGAGATGTTTTAATTACACGCCTGCATGAAGTAAAAGTGAATTTAGATATATATCCTGCAATTACTCCCCAGAAATGGGATGCTGTTACCCCCGTTCAGTTTGGTCAACTTTGAGTGCAATAGCCAAAGACAAAGTGATAAGTCCAAGTTGTGTTCAGCTACCTTGATAAACCAACTTTACTCCCAAGATGCAAGCTTCAGAAAAGAATTCCAGCAAGCTACTGTACAATGTAAAAATAATAATAATAATTTGACCATTCCCACATTCAAGAGAAAATCTTTCTTTTCATCTTTGGGATCAGTATACTGTTCTTTCACTTGGGCCTTTTACTGCAAGAGGTCCAGCCTTAATTTGAGGATACATAATCTCATATAGGTACAGTTTAGAGATTTCAAGGAAGAATGCGTTGCTTTAAAAAGGAGAAAGTGATTTTGTCTTGACCACCCCTTGAAACTACTGATAAGAGTTAATTTCAGACAATGTTCTGATAATACTGTTGTTTCTGTCATGTCATTTACCCTAAGTCATGTTGTTATTGTGTCCTCAATAAATTTAGTTTAATATACCTAAATCCTTTGTAAACATATAATGGAAAAGTACTCAAAAATAGATGCTTCTTGTGTATTGTATTAATCATGCAATAATTTAAAGATTTGCATAATGAAAAATTATCAGTGTTGGTATAACCTATTTCAGTAAGATAGTTTAGAGTAACACAAAGAGTTGCGGAACATCAACATTTACTTAAATCCCACTGAATATGATTTACAAATCATTTCTTCAGCAGAGCTAACAGTAATAATAAAATTATACACATCCAATTTACCATGAACCACAATAGAAGCTTTCTTTAGCTGTTATAAAGATTTTTTTTTTGGCTTCTTTTTGTAAAAAACAATTGACACAAAATATTTTGCATATTTTGTGGGGTGCATGTGATATTTTTGTTACATGCATAGAATGTATAATGATCAAGTCACATTATTTGAGGTGTCCATCACTTTGAGTATTTATCATTTTTCTGTTGGGAGCAATTCTAGTCCTCTCTTTTAGCTACTTTGAAATATACAATACATTGTTGTTAACTGTTGTCACTCTACTCTGCTATGGAACACTAGAACTTACACCTTCTATTTAACTTCATGTTTGTACCCATCGGCCTATCTCTCTTCATCCCCCTTACCCACACTTCTCAGCCTCTAATATCTGTCATTCTACCTTCATGAGATACATTTTTTTTAGCTCCCACATATGAGTTAGAACATGCAATATTTGTTTTTCTGTACCTGACTTCGTTCACTTAACATCTTATAGTTCCATCCATGTTGCTACAAATGACATTTCATTCTTTTTTATGGCCCAATCATATTGCATTGTGTATATATGCCACATATATACACATTCATCTGTTCCATTTTCTTTGTCCATTCATCTGTTGATTGATAGCCACTTAGGTCATTTCCAAGTCTTTGCTGTTGTGAATAGTGCTGTCATAAACACGCAAGTGCAGGTTTCCCTCTGATATACTGATTTCTTTTTCTCTGGATAGATACCCAGTAGTGAGATTGCTGAATTGTATGGTAGCTCTATTTTTAGTTTTTTGAAAAATATCCATACTGTTTTCTATAGTACTTGTACTAATACAGAGATTTTTGATTAAAATCTAACTACCTATAGCTCCATTGAGAGAGAATAACGAAAGGTATATGTTTATTTGTACATTTATGTAACATTGATTGAGCACCTAATGTTTTCATTGGTAGAGTTTAATACAGTATATGGCAAAGCTGACTTAGATACCGAGCTGTGAAAAAGGTGGACCCTTCAGGGAAATGCAGGTAAGGTATGTCATTCAGAAGGAACTTCAATTTGGCAGGTGGGAACAGGCAGTAGCAGAAAATTAGAATAGAGAGATAGGCTAAAGCCATATTTTGAGTAACCTACTACTATATAAAAAGTACCATATCTGGTAGAATAGTGGTTCCTTGTCTTCACAGGGTCATGGACTCCTTTTGGTATAGAGGTTATACTAATAAAAGTATTATACATTATAATAATGCTAGCAATAGTAGCAAGCATTTACTGAGTATTTACTGTGTACTAAGCACGTAGAAAAATTTAATTCAATTTTCCCAGCAACGTTATTGGGTTGATAGTGCTGCATTTTATAGATAAGGAAACCAAGATATGAAGGGGATAAAAAACTTGTTTGAGTTCCCACTTCTTTCCAGTATTTCAATCACAGTGATTTCCATGTCACAGTCTGTAGATGGAGAATCTGTATTAATTGCCAAAGATGTCCTTATTATTTATTAAAAAGGCACATGTACACATACACACAAAAATTTTCACTCAATTTCTGAGGTATCATTCCACAAAAGCCTCCATTCCACAAAAGCCAATCCATGGCTTAAAAGTCATATTTAGAAAAAATCCAGTTAATTAAGGTAACTTATTTATCAGTGCAGTAAGATTCACATCTTAGACCAACTTCTTTAGTAGTTGAATGTTGATTGGAAGTTAACAAGCCAAAAATCTGTCATTGTGTGTATCACTTAGACATGACGCAAGTAATGCATTTGGCTCATGACAGTTATAAATTTTTTCATAATGATTCAGCCATTATTCTTTTAAGAAAATATCTGTATTATAATACTATATTCAATTCTATCTTTTAAAAATCTTTAGTATGCTATATAGTAAAAGAAATGTTTGTTTGCAATTTTAACTAGGGTTGTTGAATCTCAATATAAACTTAAAATATGTCAGGTTTGAGGAAAATATGTCAAGAGGTATAGGAAAATCTTTTAAAAGCTAAATAGTTAACAAAGCTTAGTACACATGTGTAAAATGTCATTGCTGGGGAGAATGGCATTTTCTAAATATTGACCCTGTATGCTTTGGCATCTACAGATGCTAAGATTAATGCTACTGCTTCCCAATTTTCAGAATATATTCTTTAGGAAACAGAATAGAAGGCCAAAATTTTATCACTCCATTCAGAGTTTATTTGAACAGAATGTCATTTTCCGGCAACCTGTTCATAGTTTCCGAATAAATGTTGATGATTTTCAGAAAATTAAACATTATTAAACAATTTAATGAGTTTGGAGATTATTTCATTACATCACCTTTTGCAAAACTAGATGTAATTTTAAATCACATCAAAATATTCCATATATGATAATAAGAAGCTAAATTTCAAAGATATCTTCTTAGAATAGGGATTGTTTTTGTCATTGTAAGGCAAATCTGCATAACCCATGAAAACCTCTCATTGGGTGGCAAATCACTCTTTAAAAAATGCTTTCAACCATGTAAGATGTAGCAAATTGATTTGCAATAGCATTGGATGAATGTCCAGGGTAATATATCAGGTCCTTACTGATTTGCTAGAAAATGAATTTATAAAGTAGGATATCAATTTGTTATTTCTCAGGAGGAAAATTACCCCTAGCAATTTTCTGGAAACCTTTCAGGTTACTGGTTTCAAGTTTTTTCTTCAGCATTACCTAGATATTCCCTTGGGTTCACCTTTGGCTCTATTGCCTTCATCTACTGATTCTAACTTACACAAACCAGTCCTGCATTCCCCCTGATGCTGATGCTCTGTGTCTGTCACTGGTGCCTACTTGTTCAGGCAAAGTCAATGGCCCAGTGCCTTGGATGTGGGCAGCCAGAAAATGTAATAGTATTTTTAAAGTTATTAAAATTTCCTGATGCATCATGCTCTCAATAACATGGAGTGGTAGAGAAATATCAGAGGGAAAAAGTATTCCAGTTTTAATATTTTCAGCAATTTTGTTCACAGTCAATAAATAAAGATCTGAAATACAATTGTGAAACTCAGAAAAAATGTTTTATGAGTCTACATTTGTTACCTTCTCCTGAAAGAGCAACCCATTCACACTGAATAAGGAAGGAAATTTTGAAGATCTTTGATGAAGACTGTATTAATATTTTATATAATGAATGAAATATTTACTTTTCAATAACTATTCATATATTGCCAATTGGTCTTAGTTTAAAATGATTTATAGAACCATGCATTTATTACCAATGTAAATAAATTTCTTAGAAATTTAAGAATAAATTCCAAGTGTTATATAAGCTATTTTAAAAGTCGTTTAAATAACTGTTAACTTTTGGAGGGTTTTTAAAGAAGGCATGTAGATAACCATTACTTTTAATAGTAGACACAAGACCTTCAAGAGCCAACCTTTCTAATCTATACTTTTATTGAGAGTATGAACATTAATCTAAAGTGTGTATCTTTAAAAATTTGCCTTGTGTTCATAAATTTAAATTGCTATGCATTATCCTCTCTTTTAGATATGTCAACTAAGGTATTATTGCTGTGACAGCCATAAAGAGTATGGTCATTTTCCAGATCAATGAGTTTGTAGCAATTTACTCTTCAAGTTGCCTCAATTTTGGGATGAAGGAATAGTACCATAGAAAAATTTAGATAATTGTTATAAGGTCATAAAACTAACCATACAAACAAAAAACAAGTGAAATCTGGTGCATGGAACTTTCAATTTAAGACTTTCAAAATAGGGGTAAGAGGGAGGGGTACGGAGAATAAAAAGTCATCTTGAAAATGGAGCTTGGACTGACAGCTAAGATAACTATGACCTTCTAGTCTCAGTTTTGGGGAAAGACACTTCAGTTCTTTGGCACTCCATTTTTTTCTCCTCATCTGTAAAATGGAGATTTGGAATAAGATGACTCCAATAGCTCAATTTCCTGCACGCTGGACATCAGAAGCTGGGTTGTAGGGACGCTGCAGGTCTCAGTATTAGACAACTGAAAACTTTCAGGATCAAGGCTGCTTTTTGAGTTGGATAAGAAAGCTCTTGTGTCCTTGTCAGTTCCCTTTCACACAATAAGACCTTTAGTTTTCGGACATTGAAAAGCCATGTTGAAATTTTGTAAAAAATAAGTAGTATTTCTAGGTCTCTATTTTGATGATGTTTCTAATTTAAACTTATTTTCATTAACGTAACACTGCTGTGTCTCCAGAAGAAATGGAAATCTTATAAATTTATTTAGGCCAACATCAAATTAGAAAATTTCCTGAAAGAGTTTCAGTAAGGCTGGAAAGGATAAAAAAGCCTTTGTGTTTTCCAAATATTGATCTTACCACCAGATCCTATCACATCATAGGACCTCTAGAAAAAAACAAAAAGTTACGTTATAACCCATTTCCATTCTCCCTCATAAAGGAAGTACACTGGAATTTAATCATCATGAAAAATAAAAATATGGAAAAGTTGTAAGAACAGACTTTGTGGAATTATGGAGTGATAGAGTGAGTCATTACTTCCATTTCATTGCAAATTACCTAAGCTCACTAATCAATGTTCACAGCATTTGCAGTGGCACTGAGATACGATTTTTTCAGTGGAGAAAATTTTGAATAAGATTTCTTTTGACAAACAAATAAATCAGTAAAAACTTTCCTTTGAAATCTTATATAAAGCTATGAGGCTAGTCTAGCTAAAATGTTTCAAGCATTAAAATGTTAATGTAAGAATAACCCTTAGAAAAGAGAATCATTTGTTAATGTGATTGGAGTTTTATGGCCTAAATTTTGGGAAGAATATTTGTAGTGTCTTACAGAAGGGAAAAATAGATATACTGAATGCCTACTACCTATCCTGGTGATGTATAATTATATATATATATGTAAAATATATAATTTCTTTAAATCTTCTAACCTGATTCTCGAGACATTGATGTTCTGCTTAACACCTGGTACAAGTAAAGCATAAATATTAGCTGGCTAATAACCTATATTCTTTATTTCTACCACACTGCCTACTTCTTATTGTGATGTGTCAAACAACCTTCCCCTTTTTAAATAGTGCTACTGTACCTTCCCAATCTGGAGGTGGTCACATTCAAAGTTGGAATAATCATAGAGATTCTTCCTGGATTAATATTATTCAGATAATTTTTGGGGAAGATATTTTATTAAAAGAAGCATAGTTATTATGAAGTAAGACATACTGTTACATATATTTCTAAGAAAGAAAGAAAAAACCAGAGGCTGCATAAAAATTTTGCTGGAGGAAATGTATTTCATACTCTACCCCTAATTTGCCAAAAATTTCTTCTGCTGGCAAAAATATTCAGAGAAGGTTAAACTGCACTACTAAACTTGTAGAGGGACCAATTGTTGACAGGGGTATCCAGATTGTGGATGAAAAATATAGTTCAAGGAAATACTGTAACCCAACTGAATAATAAGGCAAGAGCATTTTACTGTGGGACACATGAAATGAAATCAACAAGTGTTATTCTAGGTTCTTTATTCTCTTTTATTATACTATATAATTGAAATCATTTCCTGAAAACAAAAGCTCTGTGGCACTCACTGCAAATGAGTCGTTATTGACTGAATAAAATTAAATTTATCTATATTCATGAATTATAATTTATACTTCACCTTCAAAAAATTTGAAGAGCTAATAAACCACTCAACTTCTAAAAAATTAAATATTTTACCAAAAAAGTCATTACAAAATCATTGTTTGAGAGTCTATGAGGAGCAGAAATAATCCATTATGTAAATTTGGGTGCTTAGAAAACTATTCAAAGATGCCTGCATCTGGCTGTCTAATTTGCTGTTGTTGTGGAATGCTTACATCTATCTAGGTCCAAGTACATGATCTTCTCCTGGTAAACCTGCTAAAAATGCAGCTTCTTAAACCCTTTCAGGGTAATTTCTGATGCATCTGATGTAGACCAAGAATCTGCATTTTAAAAAATTATCCCAGTGCTTGCTTTGGGATAGCGGATATACTAAAATTGGCACAATATGGAAGAGATTAGCATGGTGCTGGGCAAGGATGACAGGTAAATTTGTGAAGTGTTAAAAAAAATCCCAGATGATTCTGATGTAGGCAATCTGAGAATCACACTTTGAAAAAAAAGAAGATATTTTCTGATCTAATTATGACTAGTAGCATTTGTGTGATTCATTTCATTGAAACCAACTTTAGAAGAAGGTTTTGGAATTAGCCTAGATGCAATATGCAATCTTTACTTGCTCCTCAATTTTTTTAATTTTTAATTTTAATTTTTTTTATACTTTTATTTTGACATAATTTTACATTGATAGAAAAGTTGCAAAGATATTATAGCGAGCTCTCATTTAGCCATGCAATGGAATACTATACAGCAGAGACAGTGAATGAACTAGCATTATATATATTTGTATTAATACAAATAAATATCACAAACATAATGTTAAGCAAAGTCAGAGAAGGATACAGATAGTATGACTTGATTTATGTGAACATGTAAATACATGGAAATCCCTCTAACCATTTTTTAAGAAACTTGCCACATTTTGGATTAGATGATGAGTTCTAATTCTGTCTCTACTAAATATTCAATTATGGACAAGCCCATGTGACTATTTCACAGCTAAGTTTCTTGGACTGTAAAAATAAACATTTGGATGTTTACCTATAGGACCTTCTGACAAATTTCCATTTTTTTCTTTTATAATGGCTAAGGAGAGTTGAATATCATTTCTTAAGTTAAACCTTGACTGATTGCCCAATTAATAATCAAGATACCAAAGGATGCTCGACATGGTATCATTCACAAGTAAAGTTAGAATTGTAGATAGTTAATCTGATACATTGTTAGTCTCTTTCAAATAGAATTCCTGACTATTTCACCTTATATGGTCAATGTTAACATTGCTGTCAAAGTAATTTTTTTCTTCTGAAATATGGAGAAGAGAGGTTTTGGGCCTTATGTAAAATAAATTTTAAAATGATCTAAGTAATGAAAAGTGATATTCAGGTACTCTGGAGCTGGGTTGGTAAACTTTTTCTATAAAGGACCAGATAGTAAATATTTCCAGCTTCACGGGCCTTTTTTCCCTCCTCCTCTTCCTCACCCTCCTCGTTTTCTTCTTCCTTCTCTTCCCTCTCCTCCTCTTATTCTTCTTTTAACAACACTTTAAAATATAAAAACACTCATAGCTCACATTTATACAAAAACTGGTTAGATTAGGGCTTCTCAAACTTTTCTGTGCATACACATCCTTGGGGGGATCGTGTTAGAATGTGGATTTGGATTTTATAGGTCTGGAATTGGGCTCAGGATGCTGTAATTCTAATATATATTTTGCAGATGTCCATGTTACTCATTGGGGGACCACACTTTCTTTTTTTTTAAAAAAAAATTGGGCACTTAAAAAAATCATTTTTAATTATGGGTACATAGTAGTTTATATTTATGGGGTACATGTGATGTTTTCATACAGGTGTAAGTGTGTAATAATCAAATCAGGGCAATTGGGGTATCCATCAGCTCAAGTGTTTATCACTTCTTTATGTTACTCATTGAGGGACCACACTTTCATTATCAAAACTCTTAGGGTTAAACTTTCATGACATATTGTGTGATGAACAGCCCTCTCTACTGTTCAGTTCTCTGTCCCTAGTGAGTCCTACTGACAACTTGGTTTTTTGACCAAATAATGCAATTGTTTTGGCCAATAATAGAGAATACCCTGTAATTTAGTGGTACTTCATAATTTTATACTATGTAAACTACTGATTAGCCACTCATATTTTCAGACTGCTTTGAAAATTTGATGAAAACTACACCAGCCTCCACTACCTCTACTCACCCCCACCGTACACAATAATACCCAGTTTTACACACAGTTTCAAAGAATTCATGGATTACATAAGACTTATCCATTGACTCCATCTTAAGGACTACTGCTATAGTTATGTAATATCTGAATTTAAGGGAGATCATAATTTAATTAATTTAATAACATCTTAAAATTTAGATTATAGCTGTATTTTTATGTATCTTGTCTTTCTATTTCTCTAATCTATCTATCTCTGTATCTTTCTAATCTATCTATCTGTCTGGGTGGTGAGAACTTTTTATTTTATGCTCTAGTTAGCCATCATAGGCCTGATTACATTTAAAATCTTATATATAAATGCAGAAAATGACTCAACTGTCATTTGGGGTAGGGTACACAAATCATTACATACTCTGTATCAAACTTATTCATGGTTCCTTTTTACTCATTCCTTTTAAAAAACTACTTGAGATATAATTCATAATTCATATACCAGAAAATTCACCCATTTAACGTGTACAATATGGTAGTTTTTTATTATATTCACATAGTTGTGCAAAATCACCATAGTCAATTTTACATTGTTTTCATCACCCCCTAAAGAAACTTCATTCTTATTAGCAGTAACTCTTTTGTCCTCTTCACCACTAGCCCTAGGCAACCACTAATCTACTTTTTATCACTATGGATTTTCCTATTCTGGTTATTTCACGTAAATGGAATTACCCAATATTTAGTCCTTCGTGGCTAGCTTCTTATGTTTTCAATGTTCATCTGTGTTATAGTGAGTATCAGTTCTTTGTTCCTTTTTGTTGCTGAATAATATTTCATTGTATAGCCATACCACATTTTATTTATCCATTTATCTTGGATGTTTGTTTTATTTATCCATTCATCATCATCCTTTAGTTGTTGGACATGTAGGTTGTTTCTTTTTTGACTATTGTGAATAATACTGCTATGAGCATTTATAAACAAGTTTTTGTGTGAATATATGATTTCACTTTGCGGGGGGGTGGTGTATGTACCTAAGAGTGGCATTACTGGTTTGTGTAACTACATGTTTGACATTTTGAGGAACATTCAGACTGTTTTCCAAAGTGACTGTACCATTTTACATTCCCACCAGCAATGTGTGAGGCTTTTACTTTTTTCACATCCCTGACACTATTTTACATTTTTTCGATGATGGCTGTCCCAGTGGGTATGACGTATATCTCTTTGTAGTTTTGATTTGCATTTTCCTAACAGCTAATGATGCTGAGTATCTTGTCATCTGCAGACTGGCTAGTTGTCTAACTTCTAACTTCCTGGCCTAATTTGTCTGACTTCTTATCCTTTGCCTATTTTAAAATTTATTTATATTTGTATTGTGTTATAAGAGTTCTTTATATATTATTCTAGATTAAGTCCCTTATCAGACATTTCATTTGCAATGTTTTTTCTTATTCTGTGGATTGTCTTTTACTTCTTGATGTTTTCTTCCAATCATAAACATTTTAAAATTTTATGAAGTCCAATTTATCTATTTCCTCTTTCGTCCCTTGAGCTTTTCATGTCATATTCAAGAAGGTTTTGCCTAACTCAATGTCATGAAAATTTGCTTTTCTAATCTCCTCTAATTGTTTTATAGATTTACTTCTTATTTTAGCTTGTGGGTGTTCTTTTGAAGTTTTTATAACAGTGGGAGTAAAGTTCCTGGAAGCATATGCTGATGCTACAACACTAGCATCTGTGTGTAACATAGTTTGTATATGTTATAATGATAAATGGGTAAGATTCTCTGAGTCTCACTGGACATGCTGAATTCTAAAGCATATTGCTAAATAGTTTTGATATTCCCCCTCTTTTTCTTTTATGATTCTATTATTTTATATTCCATTCAATAAGTATTAGTGTATTTCTGGCCCTATTCATGCCTTATCCAGGTCCATTGCCTAATAAGATAGGGAACTATTTGATATAGTAAATACCAACTTCATAGCATGGCCAATTGACTTTCTTACTTTTAACAATAGGACAATCTTTACAGAGAGAGAATGTAGATCACTGTGTGTGGGAGATTAGAGAAGAACAAGGAGAATATCTAAATAAGATGTCTGTAGCATACCATAGGCCTGTCATATGAAAAGTGACATAAAACCTAAAGTGATTTTAGGATCAGAGTCTATGGCCATGTATCCAGACCTTTTACATTTAAGAATATGTTACTGATTTGCAAACTATTAATGTGATTAGCCCCTCAGAGTTAAATACTTTGGGAACTTTTTTGATTATGGCTTTTAAAAGTAATTGTTACTTCTATATTCTATAAATTTTTCATTTACTTTAGGGACCCAGTACTCATGATATATAATATTTATTATTGTGATATATAGTACAATTACCTGTCCATATATACTTTGGTTCTCTTTAGATCTTTTTAAAAATTCTGAACTATATCACGTAAATTGCTCTTTTGCTTTTGGTACCTAACACTTATAACGTATATGTTATTTTCTGGATCGCATGTGATAAAAAATGGTAGTCAGCAACCTTTAAAAGTTAATCCTCTTCAAAAAAGAAAAGGTTCATTCATGACCAAATTAAATTCCCTTTATTAAGTTAAAATATGCATTTTCAATTAATATTAAAAGTGAGCCAGAATAACATAAAGAAGTAAATATTGCTTCTTTTTATTGAGCAGAAATATGCTAATATTAGGTGATTGGTTGGAAAATTATAAGAGCAAACTCTTAAGAAGATCTTATGTAGATCGTGTCTCCAAACGTGGTCATTCCTCTCAGGATCTCCATTTCATTTATTTGTAGACATTGCTGACACCTCAAAAACTAAAAATATTCAAAAACCCATTACGCAAAATTTGATCTTAGAATACCAACAGGCCCTGCTCTTCCTATTTCTTATACCCCTTATTGACCCAGTTCCATTGCATTCATAAGGCAGTCATTGGCACCTGTCCGTCTTCCTTACTACTGTATATAATGATACACCAAATTCTGCCAAAACTTTATTTTGTGATGTGCCATTTATTTTCCTCCTTCTTTTCTACCTGAGCCACCATTTCCCGAGGTCAGATTATTTATATTTTTCTCTTGTAGCATTTAAATAACTTTCAACTGTCTTTTTGCCTCCATTGCTATCCATCATTTACACTGCAGACTGAAATTATCTTTCTAAAACACAGTCTTGTCTGTGTGCCTTCAAAATGTAGAGTACAAGTTACACTCCTTAGCATAACATTTAAAGCCCTTTCATCTCAATCTCTAAGACTACCTGATACCTTTTCCTGCTACATCAGCTTCCCCCCTGATTGTGAAATGTACCATGCACATATTCTCATTTCTTCTCTCTTTTTTGCTCATGGTATTCCTTCAGTCTGAATGCCTTTCTCCCTTAATTATCATATTTCCATTCTTTATAGCTCCATTTAAGTGCTCCCTTTTCTGGAGCTCTCCTTGTTATGCTCAAATTAGAGTAAACATTCTTTTTTGCTTTCTGCCTATAATTCATTTCTTATATAACTTTATGTAACATTTATTTCATTTTAGCATAGTAATTTATGCTTGAGTTCCTCAGTCAGACACACCTCGGTTCAAATCCTGCCTCTACTGCTTAATGCATCCACACTTTTGGGCAGTTGATGTATCATTTCCTAAGCTTCTTCCTCATCTGTTAAATTGTGATAATATTTGTATATAATTTACAGGTCTCTTTTTGTGTTAAACTCTGGTGACATAATACCAGCACAGCAAATAATATCTGTGTGTGTAGTCTAGGTTCTTGCCCACTTGTCTTTCTTCTCCAGTAGATAGTAAGCACTTTGAGGAAAGAATATTAGTTTTATTCATCTTAGTACCCATTCCAACACGTTGGTCCCAAAAGAAAATCTCTTGTTCTCTTTTACTTTTGCTCATCGTGATTCATAGACATGTTGAACCTAAATCGTTAAAATTAACGTATTAATTTAGTGCTATATTGCCTCATTCCACAAAGGAGTTGGGATGGCTTAGGAGATGCATAAAGAACAAAAGAGTGAAACATAAATCAAATAATGGTATTAAGTTATTCATTTGAATAATTGAAGAGTTTAATGTCACCATTATGAACCCAAGTGAAATAGAAGGTGTAAATAAGAAAATAGTAAAGCTTGTGTCCCTTCGCTCCTATTTTGTAGGATCTCGTCTTCGCCAAGAAGACTTTCCCCCTCGGATTGTGGAGCACCCTTCGGATGTCATCGTCTCTAAGGGAGAGCCCACCACTCTGAACTGCAAGGCGGAGGGCCGGCCAACGCCCACCATTGAGTGGTACAAGGATGGGGAGCGGGTGGAGACTGACAAGGACGATCCCCGTTCCCACAGGATGCTTCTGCCCAGCGGATCCTTATTCTTCTTGCGCATTGTGCACGGACGCAGAAGTAAACCTGATGAAGGAAGCTACGTTTGTGTTGCAAGGAACTATCTTGGTGAAGCAGTGAGTCGAAATGCATCTCTGGAAGTGGCATGTAAGTGAACGTAATGAACATGCACATTTACTTTTATTTATTTTTAGTAGACTTTGATTTGTTTCCGTAGATGCTAAACACCTAAGGAATAAAAAAACCAACACACTCTGAATAATTTTACTTTGCCTTCTTCTTAGAAATCTGGTCAAAATAATACCAAGTCAGGGTGTTGCAATAAATTTGTTTATATTAAATTAATGTGGCGATTATGTTCTTATATGAAAGCAAGGTGTCAATCATGCTGTTCATATTTAAAATTTGAATTATTAATGAGAAATATCAATTATTAAAGTTGGCTATGTTAAAAAGTTTATGTGTAACATGGAATCAAATACAAGACATAAATTCAATATTGTCCCATTTCTGTTATCTATTTGCATATAAGTAACTATATATACATATACATACATATTTACTTCTACATCTAACTTTTATTAGGAAACTTCAAAATATTTTATTATTCTCTAGCTTATATTAGCTGTTTTACTTCTGGGCTGAATTCAGGAATTATTGCCCTAGGTTTGGAGGAGTGAATACCGACAATATGTGATTGTGACAATAAAGGTCATCAGAGAAGAAATCTGCTTTCTGTGGGAACTGAATATTCTTATATAGGAGGGTTTCTCATTTCTACTTATTCTTGGTAATCAGCAACAGCTAATGACTTGCCCTGCCTTTGGAGCTTTTACATATTTATTTATTCATCGTATAGCCCAAATAGCAGTGGTAAATCAAGATATCAATGTTTTGCATGTATTTGAATATTGACTCCATAAATCCATGGATCATTTTCCAGAACAAATTAAAAAATGTGATATATTTCTTTTCTGATTTATAGGTGAGGATTTGGGGTTGTAATTTCAAAAATACCATAAGATTTTGTATTAACTTATCTATTCTGAGGAAAGACTTTATCTACAATTAATTGTGAATAAGATGGCACCAATTATTGCCTAAAGATGTTTGTACTTTTCAACTTTCTGGTTGTAAAGTAGGTTTTCAAAGATAAGAGAGTTGAGACATTTCAAGATGCTTGAGTCTTATTTATATAGCTGGGAGGCAAGTGCTATTAATAAATAATAGCTCATGGGCACATCTTTCTTTTGGTAAACAAAATAATACTATTTCTTTCTTTTTCTTTTTCTTTTTTTTTTTTTTATTTGAAAAACAGGGTCTTGCTCTGTTGCCCAGGCTTGAGTGCAGTGGCTTGATCATAGCTTACTCTAACCTCTAACCCTTGGGCTCAAGTCATCCTCCTGCTTCACTCAGCTTCCTGAGTAGCTGAGACTACAGGTGCACATTACCATGCCTAGCTATTTAAAAAAATTCTTTTGTAGAGACAGGGTCTGCCTGTGTTGCCCAAGCTAGTCTCTAACACGTGGCCTCAAGCACTCCTCCTACCTTGGCTGATATTACAGGCATGAGCTATGATATTACTATACCTGGCCCAAATTATTTCTTAGGCAGCCATCCCAGTGAAAGCTTTTGTTTTCTAGTGTCCTGTCTTGTGATTTATAGCTTCTTCTGAGAAACTTAGAACCCACTGATGCTTGACATGTGTAACTCTAATAGGAAAAGACTAGAAGAATCTTAAGACATTCTTTTTGTTTGAGAAATACCTTGAGAGATGAGCATTAGAACTTTAACTAGCAATGCCATCTTGCCCTGGACACCAAGTAATTTTATTTTTATAAAATGATACCTTAAAAAGCACTTAAATTAAATGCAGTTTAGTGAGATTTGAAATATATAAACAAAACTTCACAAATGCTAATATTCCTAAAGGTTCCATTTTTATCTTGAAATATCTTACTTCTGGAGCTTTTCAAACATGTTAAAATATTACAATGACAAATTTGATTTTTTCCCCATCTGATCCTTTTATGATAAATATGACAGGCATTATTCTCCTGTTTTGTAGATAAAGAAAATGAATCCCAGAATACTTAAATAACCAAGATTCAGACAATAAGTTAATGGGAAATCCTAGAACAGATTCTGAATCTTCGAATTTTTAGTTTTAGGAGATTGTGTCATATTTAAAGAAGCACTCTAAATGAAATCTCATCTATTTTAAGTAAGTGAAGATTAAGAATATTTATTTTTTCACAATTTTTTTTCTTTTTTCTACTCTGCAACAAATAACTAGTTTAAATCCTTAACAAAGTTTTACTTCTCAATATTAGAGTTTATCTAAATTGGCCAGTCATTATACTGTTGGACAGTTATAAACTTATTATTTTTTTCTGAGCATTAGCCCTGTTAAAATTACTCCCAGAACACAAGCATCTTTTATTTTTATTTCATCTAAAAGGATTGCTTTCTTTCCTAATTGCATCATTAATAATGAATCAAACCGTTTTAGGAGGAAAATTTTAAACCACGATTTTTTTCATGTAATGTGACAGTAACGTTTTTTATTTTTTTTATTTTGAAATAAATGAGCTTTAAGAAATGCTTGAATTACTTATGACCTAGAGAGGAAAACAAGAAAGCTTCCAAATTGGATTTAGCTAGTGAATAAAATTCTTTCTTCTAATGCCATGTCAACATTTCATGCCATTTGAGGCATCACAAGATCAAATAATGTTCATTTATATGTTGCTCATCTCTTTCCATTAGCTCATCAGTCTTCTCTCTTGCCTTATGTATTTCATAAAAGATATTAATGTGGAAATGTGGGTCAAAGCATCGCGATTTTTCAATACCTATTGGTAACTGAGGTGTATTTTTATAAAATGATAGAGGAAAGGCTGTAGATTATATAAATGTTTGATCATCGTATTTTAGAATATTCATCATACATGCTTAATCATAGTATATCCAAGTCTTCATCTTTTAATAGAAACTGGATATCTACTGAAAAGGGTGGTAAGATATAGTAATGAAGAAGACACATTCCAATCTATTCTTAAAGAGCTCATATTTTAGTTAGGATGACAAACCTATAAATAAGTAATTGTTGTAACAAATTAAATAGACAATAAAGCCTATTATAGAAGTACATGAAAGATACTATGGGAATTCTGAGGGAAAATATTTAATTCTTACTAGATAGATGAGTTTGAGAAAGGATTCTAAAAAGATACATAATTTGAGCTCTGATTTGAAGGTCAGGTGATAATGTCCCAGGTGAAAACTGAACTGAAAGATCATTCTGGTAAAAAAAAAAATGGAAGCCTGAAAGGATACTGTGTATTTGAAGAACTGCAGGTAGCTCAATATGAGGTTGGGGATAGAATCGGTTGGACAGGTAGGCATGTGCCCCATCACAATCTAAACTTTTTTGTTACGAGAAAGAAGAGTCTTCGAAAGAGAATTGAAGATTGTGTTTAAAGAGATAATGATTGAAGTCAGAGAGGAGTTAAGTAGCTACCAAATAATTCAGCAAAGAGGTGATGTTTGAGTCTAAACTGAAAATAGCAGTGACGATTGAAAGGAGGAAATGGTTTGAAACATATTTAGGAATTACAAATCATATCACTTTATGGTCAATTTGGAGGGATAGAGAATGATTACCAGATTTTTTTTTTTTAACTTTTGGTTGATTGGGTATATAGTGCTACCATCCATAGGGAGGGGGAAGTATAGAAGTAACTTCAGTGGGAATAGGAGAGCGTGGCAAGCTTCGGCTCTGTTGTCTGACATACCAATGAGATATCAAGCTTTATACCTCATGTTCCATTAAAAAAAAAACAAAAAACTCCTGGAATTGAGAATAGAGATCTTTCCCAGTTAGAGGTTGAAGCCAGGGGAGTAGATAGATGTGATTGCCCAGGCAGGCTGTTTGCAGGTAGGGCTTAGATCACTCCCATTTCTTAGAACAGCAATATTTACTGATGGTCAAGGGACGAAGTGCCCGTGTAGGAGGCTTAGGTTCAGGAGAGGTATCAGAGTGACATAATATGGGCAATGAAGTGACCAGAAAAGCCAATAAATACATTTGTTAATGAAAAAAGTGATGGAAACAATGCATATGCCACGTGGTGGTCAGATAAACAGTACCAGTGGTCTCTACCAATGAGGACAGAGCACAGCAGCTGAAGGGTGAGTTGCTGGTGAAGTGGGACTGGCAACTGCTGCCCGTTCTTTTGAGCATGTGGCTCTGGATGGGGTATAGGGACCTAGAGCAAGGTACCTCGGCCTCTGCACTTCTGACATTTGGGACTCGATAATTTTTTATTGTGGGAGGCTCATGCTCTTCATTTAGGATGTTGAGAAGCACCTCTGCCTTTTGCCCACAAGATGCCAGTGGGACTTCCCCCAACCCTGTTGTGACAACCAAAACTGTCTCCAGACATTTCAACATGTCCCCTAGGGGACAAAGTCAGTTGAGAACCACTGATCTAGGTGTGTCTAAGTAGTCAAGAGTATATTGCGAAGTAGCAAACAAACATGTTACAACTTTTGTTGGGAAATGATTGTTGATTTAAAAATTGGAAAATTTTTGACCATTGTGGTTTTCATTTTAATTTAAAAAATCTTGATTCTGCTATAATATGAAATGTGAAATTTTATTGATTACCACCTCTTTTGACTGGTTGTATGGGAGTCAGCCAGTTCTTTAGCATATCATATTTATTCTCTTTTTTGTTTTCCCTGAATACATGCTTCATCTTTATGTAATGGAATAATATAGTGGAAGAGAAAACTACATTCAAGACTAATCAATACAAGGGGGATTTGAATTATTTACCTCATATTTGCTCTTATTTATATTTTCTTGCTTTCGAATAAAAATAGACATCTAGAAAGTGCTTTTAAAGTCACTTGGACTTGAGAAAAGTCTTTAGGCAAAAAAGTGATTTTTAAATAGTTAGAAAACAGAATTGCAGAACACATAAGCAAGGGACCTGGCACATAAGAAATTAATATGTAATTTTCCAGGGGACCACTGAGAGAGCCACAGTGTAGCTGATGCAGGTGGGATTTCAGTTCTGAGCACTAGTGCTCCATGAGTATGGGTAGAAGGAGCACAGAGACTGTGGCTGCCTGCGATGCAGGCTGAGTCAGTGGCAGCCTCTAGAGAGAGCAGCTGTAGCCCCAGGTGGTAAATATATGACAGCAGCTTGATCTATCGACCAGGGTAAGAGGGGGTTCTGGCCTAAATGAAAATTCATGAAAAATTGATGAAGTCCGCAGATTATTTTTTCCATTTCCTTTTCTCAGCACTGTGCCAGTGAAGAGAGGCGAGATTAAATGAGGTGTTGAACACTTTAGTGGCAAGGAGGTTGTGGTTCAAAGGTCAGGGTCACATAGAAACTGATCTTTTTTTTTTTTCTTTTCTTACTTCCAAAGCAAAATACAAGAACTTTTCAGATTAGCTGTGATTTACCTTTGCTTTGATAAATAAAATGGCTAAATTTTCAAAAGTTGGCTTTTGATGTAGCTGCAAAAGTGAGAACAGGTGTCATTCATAATTCAATTGGGGAACTAGAAATAGATTGAATCCCATAATTGCAGGATGGTTTCTTCCTTCCTTCCTTCCTTCCTTCCTTCCTTCCTTCCTTCCTTCCTTCCTTCCTTCCTTCCTTCCTTCCTTCTTTCCTTTCCTCCCTCCCTTCTTTCTTTCTTTCTTTCTTTCTTTCTTTCTTTCTTTCTTTCTTTCTTTCTTTCTTTCTTTCTTTCTTTCTTTCTTTCTTTCTGTCTTTATTTCTTCCTTTCTTTCTCTTTATGTATGAAGACTCAGGGAGCAAGAAAGTCATTTAGAGAAAGAAAAGGTCTTGCATTATTTATAGGTCACAGATTGCTAGAATAGCAAAGCTATGGAACACTCTACACACATAATGATCCTGTTTGTTTTAAATCCAAAACTAAACTGATGATTCATCTGTACAAGGAAGAAAGGTTATAGAATAGACTGGCTAGTGTGAGAGGGCAGAGGTGTCATTGAAAATGAACACAAGGCAAATAGTTTCCTTCATATCATCAAGTCAATAAATATGCAAATTATTTTACTTTGGCTGTAAATGAATCTTATCCAGGCAAAATTCCTTTATACTCCATAAAGACAAAAGACAAATTAAATTGCAAAAAGGCTAAGCTCCGGAGAGCTTTTTTTAAAAAAAATGCTCAATTGAGATATAATTCACATACCGTATCATTTACAATTTAGTGTTTTTTAGTATATTCACAGTGTTGTGCAACCAACACCACAATCCAATTTAGAACATTTTCATCACTCCAAAAAGAAACCCTATACCCATTAACAGTAAATTCCTGTTCTTCCTGAACCTTCCCACCCCAGCTCTAAGTAAATACTAATCAACATTCTGTAGCTATACATTTGCCTATTCTGGACATGTCACATAACGAATCATACAGTGTGTGATTTTCTTGTGACTAACTTATTTCCCTTACTATTAATGTTTTCAAGTATCATCTTTGTTGTAGCATGCATAAGTACTTCATTCCTTTTTTGCCAAATAATATTCCATGATATCATCATAAAACATTTATTCATTCATCAATTGACAGACATTTAGTTAGTTTCTACTCTCTGTCTATTTTGAGTAATGTTGCTATAAACAACTTTGTACATATGTGTGTTTTGTGTGTATATATGGTTTGTGTTCTCTTGAGTGTATGCCTAAGAGTAGAATTGCTGAGTCCTATGATAACTCTGTTCAACTTTTTGAGGGATTCACATATAGTTTTTAAATGTAGATTAAATGATATTTATTAGTGCCATTGAGTTAACTGTATCCAACTTCCCTCTTATTATAAAGCATAGTCATGAAACATTTCTAGTATTTGATAAGTATTATTGAATGGCTGTTATGTTAGACTTCCTGGGTCATATGTGTATAATTTAAGATTCAATTAATTAAAAATATTTAAAAAATTATTATATGAAAACATTGAACAGCCATGAAGTAAATCCTGGAGTAACTTCTAGAGTATTTTAACTTTAGCCCCAATTAAGTTGAATTATCCTGCTATTGGAGTCTTCATTTCATTTACTGCCCTATTTTTATTTGTCCTGAAACAAGGCAATTTTTTTGTCTTCTCAGAAGCTGACATCTTTCCTGAAAATAATTGACATTACTTTTCCTGTTCCCAGGTTACTTTTCTAACCAAATATCTTAAGGAATTTTTCCTTTTTTTGGAAAATTGAGAATAAGAAATAATGAATGATTATAATAGAAATTGGTTAAGTAAGTCCAGGAGCAGGAAAACAGAGACCTGCTTGAGCACCACTTCATGTCTTTCTTAAAACAAATAAACATACAAACAAACATATCCTCTAAATTCATAAGAGATGATAGGTTGAACTGAAACTGGTATTTAAAGATTTTGAAAACAACTGTTTTTTAAAAATAATTTTTACTATTTGTATTTCTATAAACATCACGAGAGATTCAGATATTTTGGTGATGATGGCAGGGGAAAGGGGAGAGTATACCAACAACTAAAAATTTCTCATAGCTCGAAGGACTTCCCATAACAATGTGAAAGTGTTATTTGGGCTGTTTTGTGAGTGTGTCTTCTAATTTTGTGCTACTGCATCAGATGTTTTCAAATACAGTTCTCTCCTTTGATCTTCACAAATGAAGGTGTGAAATTGCCTGGCGAAACACCTGGCAAACATGTTTGAACTTACGATCTATTTAAATATGTATAATGCTGTATGTTGATATCAGGTTTCTTTCTGCTGATTGAATTAACTGTATTCAAACTCTATCTCAACACGTGTGCAGTTGCCATTCACTGACAATTAGCCTGAATTAACTCTGACTCCAGGGAAAACACATAAATCAAGTGAAATCTTGATGTCCTCTATTTTTAAAAAGTTTATTCCCATAAATAACATAATTCTGTGTATTATCCTGAGCTCTGCAATCATATAAATTATATCCATAGAATGATAGGGAAAAATATATTCTTAGTGACACTAAGGGGTAAAAAGACACAACATGTTGAGGTGTGCTCTGGTTTCAACCCCAGAAACCTTTTTTAGATAAATGTAAGAAAAAAACATCCAGGGCTTTGAAGGGTTGTCTTACCATAAATTTTTGATTTATTATGTTTCAACTTGTGTGTAGAAGCAAGTTGATTTTACTGAAAATGTGTATAGGTGGACAGTATACTTAGGAAATGTAATTTTGTGCAGCAACTCATATGCTTCTCTCCCAAGATTTGTGTTTCAGCAGAATGGCAGGTCTTCAGTTTTCCTTCTTTAGAATGCTTTTGTTTCTGATAATTCTAATACACATGCAGATGTAAAAACAGTAGGTGAAGTTGTGTTTAACTCTGAAAAGTTTTTCTGTAGAAGTTGTTAATAGTCCATGGCTTAACTACTAGAGAATATGGTTCAATCATCGTATTTATGTATTCTCTCCACTATATGCCATTAAAATTAGTTTGTCTTTTTGGGGGATTTTCAAAAGCAAAAACATTCCCAACCACCCATTTTTTAATTAAAACTATTTATACATTGTTGTCAAGTAGGAAATAGTCTTACATTTTGTTTCAATGTTTTCCAAGAAATACTCTATGAAAGCAATATTGGGTCCCAGCTTGGGGTGGCTTCTGGAAACTCTCTGAGGTTTCTAATACTTCCCTCCTGGGGCTACTCAGACATCAATCAATAGTTTAGTGTTTCTGGCTGTCTTAGTCTATTTAGGCTACTATAACAAAATACTATAAACTGGCTGATTTATAAACAACAGAAATTTATTTCTCGCAGTTCTGGAGACTGGAAGTCTGAGATCAGAGTGCCAGCATGATTGGTTTGGGTGAGGCCCTGCCTCCTGATTCGTAGATGGCGCCTTCTCACTGTGTCCCCATATGGTGGAAGGGCACTAACCCCATTCAGATGGACTCTGTCTCATGACCTAATCACCTCCCAAAGGCCTCATTTCCTAATACCATCACCTTGGGGGTTAAAATTTCAACATATGAATTTGGGGCAAACACAAACATTCATACCATAGCTGTGGACCATGGGAAGGATTCAAGCAAGTGTTGTAGAAGAGGCAGGTGATTGGATAGTACAACAGACAGATATATAGGGCCAAAGCCTGGTAAATCCCAATTGGTTATTTTGGTTGTTTCTTGTGTTTTGCTTTTTTTTTTTTTGCAGAAAGTCCATCACCTAAAATAGCCCTTGGCCACTTATTCCATGGTAAGACTAAGCCTGCCATAGGGCTATTAAGTAGCGTCACAAGTAGGACCTGGAAATTGAACTTCAATTAACATCCAAATAGAAAAGGGCCTCTCTGTTATAGCTATACAGGAAGCCCTGCATATACATGGGTTCTGAACTGCCAATTCAACCAACTACAGGTCAAAAAATATTTTTAAAAAACTAAAAATAATACAATACAAAAAGATACATACCATACAGTATAACAATGATTTGCATAGCATTTACATTGCATTAGGTATTATAAGTAATCTAAAAATTATTTAAAGTATATAGGAAGATGTATGTAGTTTATATGCAAATACTATGCCATTTTATAAAAAGAACTTGAACATCTGAGAATTTTGGTATTTGTGGGAATTTTGGGACCATTCCCCCCAACCCCAGACACTGATAAAGGAATGTACTTCTGAGAATTGGACTATTTTTCAGTTACATAACTATTTTTTAATATTTATTAAAGGCAATCATTATGGTTTTTTTGTGATTACCTAAGCCTGTACTGAGATTTTGGAAAAGTTTCTCTCTCTCACTCTCTTCCTCTCTTTCTCTTTCTCTCTCTCTCTATATATACATACACATATGAAAACATAATGTAACTATAATATTTCTTTTCATAATATAAGGCATAATTGATATAAACTATTTCATATAAATTCACTTGCCTCCTTTTCCTTCTTCTTGCTTTTTCTGCTTATTCATATTGAATGAGGACATTCAATGTTTTTCCCTAAATCAATTTCAGAATCTTTATTGAGTTTCCTGATCATTAGGAGTAAAAAGAGATCTAAGAGGCCCATGCCCTTGATGGTGTTTATGTTACATGTAAATGACTAAGATGGTGTATTTTGTGTTACAGTTTTTACCACAATTAAAAAATGACCACAAAAACAAAATGAAAAAGGGCATGGTTCATGCCACCAAAGACTGTTCAATGGGATGGAATAGAGTGTGGTAACTGAGGCTGAGCAAGGAGGGGCTACCGTGCCATGGGAATACAGACGAAGAGGAGGCAGATTCTGATGAGAGAACTGTGGAACAAGTGAAATGATTTCTCTAGGCAGAAAATGAGTAATAATAATCACTGAGGCTTGCCAAAGGCCAGGCTTTTTTTCTGTGTTTTATGCTCATGGTTTATTCAATTCTCAAACAACTCTAAAATTTGGGTGCTATTATTTTCTATCTATTACACGTGAGGTACAAAAAGTTCAATTGCCAATTTTTAAACAGAAGGGAGAGCTGGGATTTGAACGCTGGCAGCCTGGCTCTCAAGCCTGCTTTCTCAACCACTATGCTAAGCATCCTCATTGATTTACTTGAACAAACAAACAAAATCATTTGACACTTAGAAGAATCATTAACATTTGTTTTAGATATTTTACTCAGAAATAATTTTTTGATTATATATATATATACATATACAATGATTATGCTGGACTAGATGAAGTCAAAAGCATTGTTTTGACATTACAATTCTGTGATTCATGGAATATTAAAAGAAAGAAACAACAGAAAGTAATCTTTTATATTTTTTTATTTAGTTATATATTGACATTTGAGAGCTCATTAGTTTATTCAAGTAATTTGATTTTCTTTGTACAGTTCCTAGTTGTCAAATATCAGCATCAGTAAAATCCATCACTTTCAGTTCTTATTGACATGTGTGCAGGCCAAAGCAGCTTGGAGACTAAGAATCCAATTTATAAGACAAGTCATCTATCATTTAATATCTAAAGATAACTTGACTAAGTTTTATAGAAAAAGGAGTATTATAATAGCAATGATACCTTACAATATTTTCTAGAGGTTTTTGAGTCATTACTATACTTATATGCATTATTTTATTGCTATATGTATCTGTAGATATTTGCTGACTTCAGTAGTTTCTAAGTTCAATATATAGTATCATTAACATTAGTCAAGTTGGCTTTCAAGTTACTATATATTTTTTCAATTTAAAAATGAAGCAAAAGGGTAAGGATAGTCTTTTCAACAAATGATGCTGGAGCAATTGAATATCCATAGGCAAAATAAAAAATGAACCTTGACTTAAACCTTGCATATTATAAAAACTTAACTCAAAATGGATCATAAGCTTAAATATAAACATAAAACTATAAATTTTTTAGATGATAACATAGGAGAAAATCTTTGTTATCTACGATTTGGTGAAGAATTCTTAGATGTGATACCAAAAGCACAAACCAAAATAAAATTAATAAACTTAATTTCATTAAAACTAGAAATTTTATTCTTTGAAAGAGCCAATTTTGAGGAAAAAAAGTTGAGCTGCATACTTAGATAACATATTTGCAAGCCACATATCTGACAAAAGACTCATGTCTAGAATGTATTAGTATAAAGATAGGTCAAAACTCGACATTAAATAACACACAATGCACTTGGAAAATAGACACAAATTATGAAGGGACATTTTACCAAAAAGGATATATGAATTGTAAATAAGCACATTAAAAGATGCTCAACATCACTAGTCTTAGGAAAATTCAAATTAAGATCACAATAAGAAATCACTACAGACTTTTGTAAACAGCCAAAATAACATTACTGATAAGGATGTGGAGAAACTAGATCTCTCATTCATTGCTGATAAGAATGTAAACTGGTAAAGCCACTCTGTAAAATAGGTTGACAGTTTCTTAAAGCACTAAATGTACACTTCCCCTACAATATCATTCTTGGCACATAGCTCAGAGAAATGGTAACTTATATCTGTACACAAAAACTTGTACATCATCTTAATAGCAGCTTATTTGTAATAGCAGAAAGCCAAAACAACTAAAATGCCCCTTAATAGGTGATGGTGTAAACAAACAATGCTATAACCATACTGTGAAATACTACTCAGCAATAATAAAGAATCAATTATTGATATATCCAATGAATTGGGTGGATCTCACAGGCATTATGTTAAGTAAAAAAGGGGAATTTAAAAGGCATTTCAACAGCTCACATACTATATGATTCCATGTATATAACATTCTCAAAATGACAAAATTTTAGTGATGGAGGATAAATTAATGGTTGCCCAGAGTTAGGGACAAGGTGGGAGAGAGGAGTAGTTGTGACTATCAAAGGACAGCAAGAGGGAGGTCTTTGTGGTGATTAAATTATTCTGTATCTGGATTCTGATGGTGGTTATACAAATATATACTTATGATAAAATGCCATAGCACTACATACATTCATTGTACCAATGTAAAATTCCTAGCTTTGATACCGTACTATAGTTGTATAAGATGTAACTATTGGGCAGCAACTGGATAAAAGGTAGACATCTCTGTACTGTCTTCTCCTTCCTGTGAATCTATAATTATTTTAAAATAAAAAGTTAAAAACATTAGTTGTCAAACTACCTTAGGTAGACATTAACAATATAAATAAAAATGACTTATTAGGAACTGAATAGTATATTTGAAAACTTTTGAATATGTAAGGGTTTTTCTTAAACATTGATGAATTCATATTTTTATAAATGTCTATGATCCATTTAAAATTCACTTATTCAGATTCACAAATTCACTGTTTTAAATTCAGAAATTCAACTTGTGATATGTTCTACATACAGTTATATTAATTTATCTTCATGTTTTTTTTATTTTTGCTCCGTCATAGTTTTTTGAGTTCAATGATAGATTTTATTATTTTATTATTTTTGAGGGGAAGAGGAAGTTACAGTAAGGGGGGAGTGGTTGTTCTTGGGAGTTAAGCAAGAGTGTCCAGTACGTGACTTAATGAATAGGGTGCCTTATATAGCGGCCAAGAAGTATCTTATTTTAAGCTGCATTAATAGTTCAGGTTAATAAGTGCGATTCAGCTTGATGCTTTGCTGCTAAAACTATGCATGGATTATTGTTAATTATTCTGAGTTTCAGTTTATATTTACCTTTATAACTTAAATGTCATTTAAAAGGAAAGATAAAAAAATTTATGACTATATTATAAGCAGGACAAGCTGAAGGAATTGGGATTATTGATCCAGGAGCAGTAAAGACATCAGTGGATACCATAGTTCTAGCCCAGCACATCAAGAACTGTCATGCCAAAGAGAGGATAATTGTGTTCCATTTGAGCTGAGAGGAAAGAAAAGGACTGGTGGATAGAAATTGCAGATTTTGCCTCATCATGCTGTACTGTGATTATGGTGGATGTGTTTTTCCCTGGGATCTTAAGGAATTACAGGCAAACCAAAGCCAATGTAATGTTGTGATCAGAAGTAAACCCAAAAACTTACATAGAACTACATGTTTTAATACGGCTTTGCCTGATGTTTTCCTGCAAAGGAAAACTGAATCTCTAGGATAATGAAACAAAATAACAAGACTTAGTGTTGGGGCCCTTTCAGTTACAAAATAATTCTCATCACTTTCCTATTCACAGGAATTCCATAAAGTAGAAACAATTTTCTTAAATTGAGTATTATCATGCCACATGAAAAGTCCTTGGAAAAATCCCATTTGTGTATATATCTCACACATCTTATTTCAAAATCCACTGAGATTATAAGCAATTAAATTAATTGCATTTTGTAGGCCAACCCCTCATTTATAGCATATAATTCCCCAGGACCCACATGTCCAGATTCAAGAGCAGCTTGATAGAATGGCTGATTTACTTTTATTTTCTTCCTGAGTCTATTTTGAATATTCTTAAAAGAAGGAGGGAAATGCTGTGTTTAATATTCATATAGGATTTTCTTTTAAAAGCAGCTTCTCTCAAAAGCCTATTGTTAAACAGGACTACCTATAAAGGGGTCAACTTGTGAAATCCGTCCTAAGTACTTATTTGGTTCTTTGGGATTGATGGGTAAGCTGATGGAGTCTAATCATCAAATGTGTATGTCATTAATAGAGATGTAAGAATCTCAATTTGCTTTGTCTTTTCCTTTTTTGACACATTATAAGGAAAAGCTTTACTAATGAAGTACCCAATGGTAATAGCCCATTATATGCTAGAATCTCACTTTATATCAGATGACATGCAAATGAACTGTTCTATTTCTGTGGAGAAAGAGAGACAAGGCTGGTCTAGTTAATCATCCTTGAGGGCTGCCATAGCTGTCTTCTGGGAAATATTTTCATTATTCATTCTTATTTAAGGGTCCTTACCCTATGCATAAGAAAATCTCCCATTCATTCTATTTGGGTTTGTTGTTAATTACGGGGGCATTAATGGAAGCTTTCTCATAAGAAATGAATATAGGATTAAATCAGAAAAAAAAAATAAAGCAACCTTTGGGTGAACCAGGTCATCATGAAACTGTGAGTATGGGAGCTTGCAGGTTAGAGGAAGTTTGGGGATCATTAATCTCTTTATTGTTCAGATATGGAAACTGAGGCCCAGAGAAGTAAACTGATTTCATAGAAGCCCCAGCTGATGAGAAGGAGGCATGAGGTGACAAATGAGGTAGCCCATTTCATCAGGCAGCAATGTAAGGAAAAGAGGATTCTGGGAATTTAAGAGACCAGGTTCTGAACCTTTTCTACTATTAACAAGTTCTGTGACTTTTGTCAAACCTTTTAACCTCTCTGGGCTTATTTCCTTAAATTTAAGGTGAGTTGACTAGACTAAGTCATTTGTCCTCCAGAAAGGGTAAATCTAAGTGAGTTTGTATAGAGTGTCAGTGTGCAATTATTAGACT
Source organism: Lepilemur ruficaudatus (assembly GCA_963574885.1). NCBI lineage: Eukaryota > Metazoa > Chordata > Mammalia > Primates > Lepilemuridae > Lepilemur > Lepilemur ruficaudatus. The sequence goes on from CAUYRT010030687.1 coordinate 38,526, forward strand.
AAGTTCATTGGAAAAAAAGATTATTTCTAATATACCATCTAGATTTTGCTTCCAGAACTTGAGAGGCACAAACCTTGGATATCCAGTACATTTAGCAGCAATCTTTTTAACTGGACTTTCCCCTTGTCCATGAAGACTTTTTCTTATCCTGGATAAAATCTCCTTTTATTTGTATAGCATTTCTTCATGTGAATTATAGTTGATAACAAATAATTGATAATATTGCAGATAACATGAGGCATTTCCTTCATCTGCTACGTATTTTGAGGAATCAACTGATACTATATCCATATTGGCACGGTCCTCGTTCACCTCTGACCATGTAATTAAGTCATTTTTCTTTTTCAATCAGCCATTCAGGTCTAAGGCAAATGATTTTTTGAAAGATTATGTACACCCTGGACCAGAATTCCTGATCACCTGAAGTTTAAAGTATACAAGTATAAATTTCTAGTATATAAGCTGAATTCTGATTTGTTTCTCTAAAAAAAGAAAAGTAAAATAATAAAAGCAAAGAAGTTAATTTTTTGACTTAAATGTTTGACTTACACTTCATGTATCAAATGTTTTTATCAAGTAAAATACATTGTACCTATTTATCAGTATATTTTCACCGAAATAACATAATTTTGCAAACAGCAGGCATATCTTAGACCAACGTCACATTTCTACTATACTCAGAGCCATATTATCTGAACTACTGTAAAGATCTTTCCACCATGAGCATTTTTGTTTATTTGTTTTGTTTTTAGAATTTTCTTTATTTTGTGTTTGATTTTTATGTTATTTTCCTAGTCGTTTGTAATATCTTCCTATTTTACAAATGTTGGAAACTACAGAAAAGTTAAAAAAAATTACTACTAGAAATAAACATTTTTTTCACTGTGCTTTAATTTCATTTTTGTCAACAGTATGGCTTTAATAAATAATCTGCGAAATGGATTTAATTTTGCTCAATACTTCAATAAAATAAAAGTTAAAAATACTATGCACGTAAATAAATAACTCTCTAATATAGTCAAATTGGATAGCCTCTAACATGATTTTTTAATAAATTGTTTCAAGGAACATTTAGAAAGCTCAAATAATTAGCTCACACATGTACTCAGAAAATAGGAGTACTCTAAATTACAAACTTGCTTAATAAGTTCTTCCAAATTTGAGCACTGTGACATCTTGAAAGTTTTCATGTAATGGTTTTAGTGACAAATATGTTATAACATCTTTGTAAAATAAGTTCAGCAGTTTTTCTGCTGCCAAAAATCATCCTTCTACTTCCTAATGTTGTGATATCTTTGAGAATACTAGCTCTTGTTCGATCTTTATAAACCAGGTACGTACAGTGGGCCTCAAATTTTACAAAGTGAAATTCAGCAGAGTAATTGTTAATTCATGGACTAACTAGATTTTAATGGCCCCTTTTGAAATGTTTATCTGTTATTTTGCTTGGGAGTTTAGAGATAGTGTATTCTGAATTTCTTAAAACTATTTCAATAAATAGATGTATGTGAAACTAGAAAGCAAATTTAGAATACTTTTGTTTTTATATGTGATGTCAGGTATAAGCAAAAATTGGTTTATTTCTTCCAACTAGTCTTCTTCTACTACACCAGAGTCCTCAGCCAGAGTGACCTCAGAGTGGCTGGTGTCTTGAGTGATGTAGTTAATGAGATCTAGTGACACCGTGACCCTGACCCTTTTGTGGCCCTGGCTCCTCTCATCCATCTTCTTAACCCCACAGGCTGTAAGTCAGTGTGTAGAATCAGGATTAAACAAGTGTGAATAAACAAGTTCAAGAGTTTTATGTCATGGCTGCCGGCACATGGCAGTGGCAAAGTAAGACGTAGAGAACTTAATACCGAGAATGCTCTCTGTGCACCTCCGTGAATCCCGCTGGTGAAGTCGCTAGTGTTTGTGGTCAGCGCAGTGCATCTAATCTCCTCAATTTGCTCCATTCCTGGACAGTGATGGTAGTTGGCCCTTGTAATCACATAGCTGTTGGCACACTCAATGAAAGGATAGCTGATCTATTACCCAATGTCACATGTTACTGAAGCTTTTATCTCATTAACTATGATTAATGTTTGTATGGCACGGGCTTGTCATGTAACTGTTCATATCAGCAATTGTGAATCCCTTAGCTTGCTTGATGAGTGAAAGGTTTTTCTTTTTTCAGAGGGGAACTTTATCTTTGGGACTGGGTGGCCTTATTTGCAAACCACTGTTGCCACATGGCCTGATAACTGTGTGATGCAGTTCTTCCTTGGCTCTTTCACCATTATTGGCCTCAGTGTGTTTACCTGTCCTTGAACTTGGGCATGCAGATAAAATAGAAGAAATGCAGCAGAACTTTAAGGAAGCATTTGTCTGTAATTTCTTTGCTTAAAAGTTGCTTTCCTAATATGATTTCCACTTAAGTCTATTTTACCAAAGTTATATGGAAAGGGATAGAGATAAGAGATGCAGGTGCGTTCCTGCCTGTTGGCTGTGGTTCTTGCTTTATTGGCTCTACGTTTGACAAGTCCTTCCCCTTAGCCCAGGGAACCATTTGATAAGTTGACCAGTCAGTGATTAAACATATTTATTTAGTTCAATGGGTCAGAGCTATTGCGACAGATAGAAAATTACTGATGGATTATCAATTTCAGCACCTCTGACATCTGGCCTCAGTGTAGTCCATCATCTGAGGACTCATAACACATTTGCTTAGACAATAACATGCTCAGCTACCTGTATGATCACAGAGCTGAATATTGGACGTATGTTGTTCAGATTTAATAAGACAAAAGTTGCAGAAGTTAGAAGAGTTCTGTACCTAAACACTTGAAAACCTAAAAGCACCCAATGGTTTATATCGTTCAAGGCTGGAATGAGAATTCATTTGCCCTTTAATTATGTTTTGTTGAGTTTGGTGATGTTTTCATAATTTCTTTAATGAGTACATTTTGGATTTGATGAAATAGTTACTTGGAAATACTTTGGAAACAATATTACATGGGAAAAGATTATTTGTGTCAAAATACTCTTGAAATTTTTTTAATGAGTTAAAATAATGGTCATAAATTTTTGATCTACTGAAGTGATAAAATTACAAAATTAAAACCCCAACTCAAATACCTACTATTCTAATATTTTGAAATAATAAACAAGATTTCAAATAGGATTTGTAAAACCTTTTTTTATCTATTACTACTGTTAAGTGATTCTTTTATCCTGAGTTCTAATAATAAAGAATAAGAGCCTTATAGGAAATGCTAATATAAGATGGAAATATATTCTACTCCTCTGTCCATTTGACTAAAATTTATTCCAATATAATCTTCTTAAGAATAGTCTTGGAATTAGCTTTTCAAAAAAATATGATTCAGGTTGGTTTAAGGTATGCTCATGTTTTAAAAAAGTGGTCATATTTGTTGAGAAGTAGTAGATTGTGGCAGATAATATATTTTAACTTTTATATTGGTTTTATTCTCATTTGTAAATCTTTCATGTGATTATCTCCATATCTTTATATTCCTTGTGCCTAATGGCCTACATTATGATGAGCTTACATTTAATATTTATGTGTGCTGTCATAAAAATATTTGTGAAGCCAAAAGTGATTCTTAATCTTCAAAGGGCATATTTTCACAGATTCTCTTGAATCACTAAGCCAATAAGAACTTAGAAATACTGCCTTTGTTCACAAAATAAAGATTGAGCTCTTTGACATTACAGTTTATATTTATTCACTAAATTTATATCAGCACTATCTACCATAAAATTAACAGGCCCTTTACAATGTCCAGTTTTTTACAATGTGATATAACTTGGCAATATTACAGGTTATTGTGGATCATTTTTTATTGTCAATGACTTCCTGATTTGTCTTCAAATTAAAAGAAATTTCTTCTATAATTCTTTGGAAACCTTTGGTAGTTGACAATTGTGTTTAATTAACCCATCTCTCCTTAGGCTCCTCTGAATTGGCTTGGAAAATTTTCTGAATGAATCCTAGTCACAGGATCCTCTTTGGAATATACATATATGGGTCAGAAAAACTGTTATGGATATTCAGATAAGATACAATTAAAAAAGAGGAAGTCATATTAGGATATGAGTTTGTTTTGGAAAATTCTTTTGAGCAGTCATAGCGAAGCCATTGTAACATTTTCACTTAAAGACCAGCCCCTCTAATTGTCAGAACATGACAAATCTGTTTACTTTAAATTCTTAAATGCAATGCCCAGCACTTGATGCTTCTTCAGATGTGTTACACTGCACTTTTAAAAATTGGAAATGCTTACTATGTGCATTAACTCTTAAATGCCCAAATTTTCCGTTTCCTTTTTCCTTTATACCATTTGCTTCTCTCTGAAAGGAGATATATATTTTTTTTCATTTGCAGTGTCTGTCAATAATACACTGTATATGGCTTGCCATTAGCAGGCCAACAGATATTTCCATGTAAAACAAACAAGTAACAATGGATAAGTGATATACAGGCATGCACTGCTTAATGATGGGGATATTCTTTGTGAAATGCATCATTAGGCAATTTTGTCATTGTGTGTGAGCATCATAGAGTGGCCTTACACAAACCTAGATGTTATTGCTTGCTACACACCTAAGCTATATGGTGCAGCCTATTGCTCCTAAGCCACAAACTTATACAGAATGTTACTGTTCAGAATACTGTAAGCAACTGTAACACAATAATAGTTACTTGTGTATCTAAACATGTCTAAATGTAGAAAAGGTACAATAAAAATTTGGTATTGTAATCTTATGGGATCATGGTCTTATACATCCTCTGTCATTGACCAAAACATTGTTATGTGGCATGTTACTATATATTATTTTGGAATAAAGATTATATGGATCAATTCATTAGCATTAAAATGATATGTTCCATCAAAATGAATCAACTTGGATGAAAATATTTATTAAGATGATGTGATATATGTAAAATTTTCCTTAGATAAAGAAGCATGGTACATAAAATAGCCAGATGCTTTCACATAGAAAAGGGATCTTATCATGTGTTATCTCACAAGGGAACTGAGAAATTAAGCAAAGTAATGAATATGAAAGTACTTTATAAACTATAAAGAGCTCTACCAATATAAAGAATTTCAATACAGTGTGAGTTTTTTTGGACAGACATAGAAAGTGAGAGAAAACACAGCAATTCATTTTTAGAGGCTTCTGTGCTGGCAGCCTAAGAATTATGGTTTTACAGACTACATAGTGGTATGTAACGATTTGTCATGTAAGGACATTAATGTTGGCCAATTTCATGTGCTGAAATGTAATGTAAGGAGATATTAAGAAGCACAGTCTAAAAATGCTGCCTTTCTCCTACATTGTCTTTGAAAGCATTTGAATTAGTAATTTTGAATGCATTTTATGATTGGCTATTTTTTATAAATCTATTAAGAATCAATAATTGTTTCTACTTCTCATATGTTATTAGATTAGTGTTTTGAATCATCAACAACCATGATTTCTGAATTTAAATTCCATTTTTTTATAATTATAGTGACATGTGGGTAAAATAATAATTATTTTACCTTGTAATATGTATTGACATTTATTCAAATGTGTCCAGCGTGTACATTTTTTCCATGCTCAGGATACTTTGGGAATATATGGGAAAGATCTAAGTCAATGATATTGATACGGCCATCTAGTAACTTTACTTTGGTGACCTATAAGGACTTCAGCTTTGGAAGAATCTGGCAAATTATGAAGCTTCTAGAATTTATACTGAAAGGATTCCAACAAAATTGCATTATGCTCCTGCTCTGGATTGATTCATATTATAATTACCTCTCAAAAAACGGATGATATGTTAATATTGAATTGATAGTAAAATTCTAAATGTGGAGTAGTTGTACAAAATATAGAAGGAAATAATTTGCCTTTATTCTGTGAATTTAAGTTTAGCCTGGCATAGTTATGATAATTCTAACAATTACAAAAATAGAATTCAATGGCATAGCCAAAGTTGTGATGATAGGAGCTGGCTTTAAAGAAAAATCAACTTTGCCACCTAAGTATTAATATATTACCTTCTTTGTATTCAAAATACCATATTCAGCTAAATTTGAATGCAGATTAAAAAAAAAACAAACTACTAAGAAAAAGCAATTGAGTAATTTTTATAATGAGTTGAACAGGCAATTTAAACATGCATTAGCATTTTGAAACTGGTTTTACCTGTAGCCTACTTTGTTTGATATACTTCTGACACTTAGGAAGCCCAAGGAATTTCTCATTAATCAGTGTTGGGCAAGTTAGTGGGGGAAACAATGCTGATGTTTGGTAGTATTATGCTGATTTGAGTATATGCTTAGATTTTGATATTCTTTTTGAATTCTCTTGAAATTCTTTGATATTCTATCAACATAATAATTTTCCTAATATCCATTTCACTGTCCATCCATGCAAGTCATTCAGTGATTGAAACAGTGAGGGATGGGACATTCTGATTTAAATATTTTCCACTTAGCTCAGTGAAACCATATTTCTGCGGTTTGGTTTGTTTAAGCTACCATGCTCTGTTGAAAATCTTTCTTAAAATTATTATGTTATGTTATATTTTAGTTGAGATTGCTTGGATGATTAAGGACTCATCAGGTAATAATTTTAAACACTAGTTTTCTTTATATTAGAGAATGTTGAATATGCTATGGTATTCCACAGTGTAAAATTCAGCATTTCCTCCACATAGGTTGAACACTAATTATGTTCTGGAAGCTTTTCATATACTATTTCGTCTTTCCTTCAAGCCACTGATATTTAAGATATTAGTTTTTTTCTTTATGAGAAAATTAAATGGCAGGATGGATTAAAAAACCTGCCCAAAGCCAAACAGTTAGCCAGAGGGGGTTTTTAAATTCTCATGTGTCAGTTCAACAATGTGGATTTATTTCCGCTTAAAACAATATCTAGAGTGTTTGATCTAAGGAAGTATTCTTAGCATTGATCTCTTCATGAATATAAAGTGCAACAAGCAATTCTGACTATGGGAGAGTTCAGGATCTTGATTTATTGAGGTATAACTCTCTTGTTCTACATACATGAAGTAGATAACTATAAACACTGAAGGGTTTATATGTCTTTAGATGTGTAAAGAGAGAGCAAGAGGGCATTACATATTAATTTCCTCCTCAGCTATACAATTGTGGACTATTTGTTTTGAAATCAAACAAAAACACAAAAGATTTATTTTTTCAAATTTCAGACTAGTGTCCCTTGCCATTTTAAGCTGCAGATATAAATTTTGTGGTCATCCATCTAGATGTGCCGATGAGTAAGCATTGCCGAGGCATAGAGTTGAGGTTATAATTTAGCTCTCACTGCCCCTTTCTTTTCCTGTGGATTAAAATAATTATATGTAAATTCTTCATTAGTTTTCATGTTCAAAGACTATGTAGAAATCCACAAAGTTAGCTAATAGGAGATCAGATTATTACTACACTAATAGTAAATTCATAGAGAATGGCCACTCAAAAAGCTGAAGTCCAGTCAGATATCTTTTTTATGGTGATGACAGCATAAAAAAATGAACCTATGATGCCTCACCCAAGACGTCCTTCTCAGATCTGCTCCACAGGTATTGTTGTGCTAATATTGCGAACACTGAAGTATTAAAACAGCTTTGTCTTGTGTTCTTTCATTCTGACAGGCCAATGACATAATGTCGACAAGCCATGTCTGATAGATTCAAAATTAAAAGTGAATAACCTGCCTTTTTTTCTTAGCTCACACCTAATGGATTTTGAGTCAATGTGCTATTTCTCTGCTTCCAACATACAGACTTCCACAGTGAGTCTGGGCACAGCTTTTGAGAGGCTTTTTTTTTTTTCAGGCTGCAAAGGATTACTTGATCAAAACCATATTACTTTGTTATTAAAGGAGAAGAATGGAAAGAAATCAGCAATAAAAACAAAGACAAAATCAGGATCTAAACTCTGGAAAGCAGTTTGCCAATAAAGATATTAACCTTGTATATATCATTTAATATTTTCACAACGAAGTTAACCGGTTGATTTCCATAAATGTGCATGGGGCGGCAGCACTGAGAAAAGTAAAGGTAGAAATTTAAAATGTTCTGTGAATTGATCTTTAGTTCTGCATGTACCATGTCGTACAGTCCCATTAAGGAAGATGATAAGCTGTATGGGAGCAAGACTTTAAATACCTCCCAGGCAAGTTTTCTCTTCTGAGACTTTTTCACTAAATCAAAAGTATTGCTTCTCTGGCTGTATAATTCAAGATGATTTATCAGACTTTTGCTTTTACAAAGACATGTAAAAAGAGCTTAAAGGATTTAGAAAATAATTGAGCTTGATCATTAGAACACTGTTCAAGTATTTTGTTCCTTTATTTAATCAATGAAATATTTTCTAGAGCTTATTATGAATGTAGCCTGTTTTAGTGTGCATTAAGGTGTGGTTCTTGCTTTTTAACTGCTTGTGTACTAATTTGAAAGATTAGACATGCATATGAAATTGTTAACAATTCCATGCAGTGGGCAAGAAAGTGATAAACAGAAGTAATGCTATAGGACGGTAACCTTCATATATATGTACATACACACACGTATAAAATGCACATGTGTAAAACATGTGAAAGACTGCTTTCCTGAAATAAAATCTGACGGGAAACCCAGAGTCCAGATTGGGCAAAAAAAGAGACTGTTCTTCCCTTTTTGGAAACTTCAAAATGATTAAAAATCATTCTCATAGGATCAGGGAGGCCTGAGCTGAGTAAGGGCTATGGATTAAAGAAGGTGATAAAAACTTCCTTATTTGGGAGATTTTTTTGAACAGAACAAAATGTTAATAGTCAGAAGAGAAGAACACGGAGCATATAAGAAGAGGAAAACATGATGAAGGCAGAAAGTCTGAGCCAGGAAGGAGCAGTATTTTTGAAGGATCGTGAGAAGACCAGCCTGGCAGGAAAAGAGTTTGTATTACTGATTTACAAGGAACCTAGGCGGGGAGAGGGGGACAGGTTAACAGGAGCCACAAATGCTAGGCAGAGATTTTTCCAGGAGTATTCAGGGGGCAATATAAATATGTTTAGGGGTTTTTGAAAGTGAACATTATGCACTATAACATTTATATGTTATATAAACGTGGAGTTGTGGGAGTAGGTTACTGTGCAAAATAAAATCAAGGTAGGAGAAGAAACTGGAGGTGTATGTTGTATTTCTGCATTCACTTTTGGTAAAAAGAATACTGACTTTGGAAATAGTAGTACAGTTACCTTAATTTTGGTCATCAAAGAAGTATATGCCCTACCATACATCTTGTTTAAGCAACCATTTTAGTTCCGGTTAAAAGTAGCAATGACGTATCCATTATGAGTTCTAACAATTTCCTAGGACTTACCCTCTTTCCCTGCTTCCCTTCTTCTCTTCACCTTTTCTCTCGTATTACTTTCTTTTTCTCTCTTCTTGCTTTCTATCTTTAATTCTTCCTTTCTCTCTTCCTTTCTCTCTCTTTCCTTTCTTTTATCCTTTCTTTATTCTTTCTATGTCTCTTACAGACATACAGTATACTGATTTTTTCAATGATTATAAATATTAAACCCATATGCTATGATTACATCTTCACGATCAAAGAAACATCAGGGTTGAAAAGGGAAAGAGTCCAAGCAATTTCTGATATTTAATTTAAATAATGATAGGTCTCTGCTTTTGCTCATTTTCCAGGTAGTTTTTAGATACAACCTTTATTTGCTATGAAACCTGGAACTATAATAAAATTTAGGTCAGATATCCACACTTAGTGGAAAAACCATATTAACTCATACAGCTGTGGTCTGTCTGCACAATGTCAACCATGGTCACATGAGTATTTCAGAATTTCAACCTCTAAGAGTACTGTTTAGGTAGATCCAGATGATTATGTTGAAGTAAATCACTACAACTTTCCTTTCCAGGCACTGGTATCATGTATTGGTGCTTTTTTTTTTTTTTTTAAATTACTTGGCATATCATACAGACATGGTACTATTGTCACAATATGTTAATATTAATTTTGCTGAATTTGGGGCACTGGGTCTCTATCACTTGCTTCACTGATAACAATGAAAAAATTGAGCAGGGAAAGAAAATAAACAGTGACCAAGTGACACATTGATACTTATTTCAGTGTGCTTGATCAAAGGTGTGATCTGAATGAGTCAAAAAATTATCATTATGAGAAAACATAAAAAAATATTTTGGATATAGAAAATGTTTGCCTCACTAAATTTTTTTGAACATATGTACTTAACCATTGTTTACTGTAAAATAATTTTTATGAAGTTTTTCTGAAGTATAAATTCATTAACAGCTGACTTTACAGAGTGCAATTGTTAGTAATTCACATCACAGAACAAAATGTACAGAATTGTCATAAAAATATGGCTACATTTACTTCACTTCTACTTCTGAAGTACTATGAGTTGTTTGAGTTACATAATTAAAGGAAAACATGTTTGCAGAGTCTGCAGCCTACAAATTCAAAACAAGTTATTATTATTTATTCAGCTCCCAGCGATTGCACACATTTGACCCTAAATGACAAAGTAAATGAAAGCTCTTTTTCAAAGTAATACAATCAGTTCAAAAAATATTGTGCTAATAAAGTTATACATTCTAATTGAAAGATTGATGGCAATCCATTTAGTCGTTACTAGGTTATTTGTGACAGACAGATGCAGAGTAACCTCATTACCGTCAGAATTGTGATGACTTGTAGCTGAAGAGAGGAATAAGCTTTAAACCATTGTCACAGTCCATTTCCAAAATGTACTCAGAAGAAGATTTAAAAGAAAATATATGATCATTAAATATAAGTTTGAATTGGTTACCTAGGAGTGTTATTATAGAAGCAATGAAGTAATCATCTATTTGATCCCTAATTGGCCTACTTAAAATTCACACATCAGATTTACAGATTCCAATTTATGTAAGAGAAATACAGTAGCAAATACTGTATTAAAAAGATTATCCCTTGTGGTTTGGCATTTGTAGTTCATATTTTTGTTGTTTCTTTCTTGATCATTAAATCTATATCAGCTTATTTTAGACATTTCTGTCCACGATCACCAGTTCATGATAAATTATTCAGTACTTTTCATTTGTATGTTCTCTAGTAGTTTAAAATCAGGCTTTCAGCACAAGTACTCGAGAGAATTCTGCCAACATTTTGAAGTTATATAATTGAGAAAAGAAGGAATATGGATGGATATAATTATTTTTTTTTCTTTTGAATGTTGAAATCTTTGTGGAATATATCTTGGGTATATTTGATTTTCAAATTTATTTTTGTGATTAATAATGTAGAAATGTTAGCCTACGGAAAGCTCTGTCTTCTCACAGTCTTCCTACTGTAATATTTGCATTTATCTGTAAAATTTTTTCCAGTTACAGTATCCTCAAAGACATTCTTTTTGTTTCACGTGCCATAATCCAGCTGTATGTCTTGTGCGTAAAAGCCATTTCATTTCATCACTTCTCATTGGTGGTGCAGTCTCATGTACAGTTGTCCTGGCTTCTTTCCCATCTCAGCATTTACACTTTCTCTTATTCTTCTCCATTCTGAACTTTTTCTTGTGCTCCTGATAATCACCACTGTATCTTTCATTGTAGCTTATCTTTCATCATGAATTTTAAAATTCTCTTATATTGTCAGAGATACTATTTACAAGATGACGATTACAAGCAACTAAGGCTGGCCCCATTTCTTTTCGAAGAGTGCATGTAATATTTTCATTGTGTAGATAAAGTAAATATCCGCTGGATATCTCTTACCTGCTAGTAAATTTAGCATGGTGTTCTTTCAAAGATAGAGTCTTCACATAAAGTTGACATTTTGTCTTTTCTAATAAGGAAGTTTAGGATCCTGCTCCTTTGTAGGTTGTGTTATCGGTTAAGGCTGATGTTTGACTTATCCAGGCAAATGAATTAAAGATATATAATAGTAGAATCAATCCCAAACAGAACACCAGTTAGTTGAGAGGTTATGTGTTGAGGTGAGAGGCCAAAGGGCAAAGTGGGAACACAGAACTTTCCTTCCAATCCTAGTTATAGACCATTTACTGTAGGTTACTTACTAGCTATGTGACCTCAGGCAAATGATTTAGCATGTGAGTCTTAGTTTTTTCACCTAGAAAGTTGGATGATGATGCTAACTTTATAAGGTTGTTGTGATATTTATACATATATTTTATAATTATACATGATTGATTCATTTATGATTCATTAAGATTACAAATGTTTCAAAAATTACACATCCTTGCCGTTAATTTAAGCAACTGATTGTACAATGCTTACTGCTTGCCAGATTCATCCTTTGTCTGCCATGCGGTAGATGCTAAGTGACATTTACCAGCTATCTAGGTGATCAGATTGAAAAAACAGCATATACCATACAGTACAGGCTTCGGTACTATGTGAGGTTTCAGACATCTACTAGGGGGTCTTGAAATGTATTCCCAAAAAATAAGGGGGGACTACTGCATACAAAAATAAAATTATTCAAAATTTCACTGTTAACAATTTGTAGATGACTAATTGTTTTCATGTTTGTCTGTGTGTGTGTTTTGCGATATTTTTTGATTGCCATTGTAGCCTGTCCTTTTTTTGCTTATTTGTACGTATCTCATAAATATTTTCTCATATTCTTTTTCACTATGGTGTTTAATGGTTTATGTGTATTTCATCCCATGTTGTATATTAATTTTCTTAATTCTTTTTCTTTGAGTGTTTAGAGTTTTTCAGGATTATATGCAAGTATATAAACTATGAAGAATATACTATGATGCTAATCCTTGTGCACATCCCTGATTATTTCCTCCAAATAAATTCATATTAATACATGTAGAATTACTGAGTGATGCATAGATAGATAGATTTTAGGAATTTTGAAAGTTCTTCAGAAGCGTGGTTTCAATTCAAACTTACATCAACTAAATCTAAAAGTCCAAGCTTACTCATATCTTTTCTTTGAATATTTTCCTTTGCTAGTATTTGTGAAAACATCTCAGAACAATTTCACATTTTATTTTTAGCCTCTAAGTGAGGCTAAAACTTGTTATGTGAGTATTGGTGTAATTTTTCTCCTTTTGGGAATTTCCTATTTGCATTGTTTAAATATTTTTCCTTTTGGAGTGCTCTTTTTTGAAAATATTACAGCTATCTTTATTCTGTTCATTCTTTCTTTTTAAAAATATATATTGTCTTTTATTTCTCCAACTTTATTAAAGTCTAATTATCAAGTAAAAATTCTGTTTGTTTCTAGTGGACAATGTGAGGTTTTGAAATATGTATACATTGCACAATGATTAAATTATGCTAATTAACATACACATCACCTTCCATATTTCTCAAACTTTTATGATGAGAACATTTCAGATTGTAGCAAGATTCAGGTATACATTACATTATTATTAATTATGGTCACCATACAGTATGGAGTGCTCTTTTTTATTGATATTTACTTGCATGCTTGTTCTACATGAAATACATCATCCTCTTTTCATACATCTGTGTGTGTACATAAAGTTTTTTCGTTTTTACATAGGAAAATTATAAAAGTAATTTCCATGATGCCCTAGTGATTACTTCAGAATTAATACAAATATTATTTCCCACCATCCATTTACTAAATATTATTTTATACTGAAAATATTAATATGAACATTGCTTATGTGCAAATTTTTGTAGCTAATTTTAAAAGTAATATTTTGTGTCTTTTGTTTTTTCTTATTAGAGTGCTAGAATCTCTTATCACTTTCCCCTTTGACATATATTATTGGAGAAGTTTGGAACACTGCTGGCTAAAAGAGAAAAATTGCACTAATGGAACCGAGATGTGTAGAACCAATGAATTCTTTGCAGTGGCATCATTTCTACCTTTCCAATTACATTGGCTTGATGGAACCCTAGACCTACACTGGATCTTTGGTTGAAAGATACTGCTCTCCTAACACACACAAACCTTTTCCTCTGTCTTATTTTTCATATTTTAGAGCAGGTGACCAAAAAGGCTAAAGTATAGACAGATTCTGTTTGCCCTCATGGTGTTTTGTTATTTTTATTGCATTCTAATGGGATTTAATGCTTTTACGTAAGTCTTGTTCTCTCCAGACCTGCATATGCCCAAAAGACCAGATTTATCCACACCTATCTTTCTTTCTCATATCGATTTCTTGGCTGGATCCAGCTGGCAGGTAAATTTAGGATAGCTCCATTAGTGGTTAAAGACTGCTGCACAAAAAAACCATCAGTAGTCAAAAGTGATTTAAAGTTTTGTGCTTTAGAAAATACTAAACCTGCTAATAACAGAAGCAGAAATATATGCATATAACTTTCAGGATAAATAAATATGAAAAGTAAGTTGTTGATAAGCTCTAAGCTCCATGAAGGCAGGAACTACGTATTTCTTCAATTTTTTAAAATCTGTAACATGTATCAAAGTGTCTAGCAGAGCTGTAAACGCTCAATAAAATTTGTTGAATGAATATAGTGTAGTTTCCATGCTCTTCTTATAATTTGCATGTGAGACCAGGGAATTTAGGAAAGATTCTTTCATTTATCAGATTTGACAGTTTAGCAAAAGAAGCATTGAATTAATTGGCAAACAATGACTACCACTTTCTAATATTTATTTACATATTTTTGCATGTGGCTGTGTTTTTAAAAAGAACAGTATTCTAAAATCTGGTCATTAAAGATAGGGAAAATACTTTATTACATTATTAAGTGAATTTGTTTGAAATCAGTCATTTAAAATGTATTTAACTTGGATTAATTTTAATGCATATTTTCTTTAGACTAAGACGTAATATATTTCCATGGCTCACTCTCAAAATTATGAGAATTAAAATAAGTTTATTATAATCTTTACCTACAAAATATCTATGATTTATTATAGGGTTGTGATTTTTATTCAACATCCTTGTATTGAATGATAGTGTTTAATAATACTGTAATAGTGTATGTCAGAAGATTTATTGTAGTTTTAATTTCTCTGAGCCAGGGGATGGATAACTTGAATGTATTGTGGTGATTATTGACTGATAAGCAATGAAATGATCCTACGTAGAGCTCAGTGGTAAATGTTTCTTCAACGTCCTCTGATTAATATGGTTCTTTTGGTGTAATGTGTCAATTTTATCAGGTTCAAATTTATCATCAAACTAGCTACAGTAGTCTCAGCTTGTGGAAAGGGCTATTTTGACTGAGCTATCATATTCACACATATAGAAAATGTTTATACCACAAGGAAAGTCCTTATGAAAAAGTCACTCTTGATTACTGTTTGATCAGCCAAAAATGTCTTTATAAATTAGATGAAATAAATAAACTGTGTTTCTACAGAATTTGAAACTTTTAAATATTACTAATATGCTATTATAATAGATGTTTCCACTCAGTCACTAAATCCCTTTTGACCACTGACTTTTTAAGTACAGGAGTCTGTATTCTCTAGAGTATGAATATGTCTCCCATAATTGGGTGCACTGGAAAAATGAAGATTACTAACAGAAATGAGAATTCTAAAGAGTGAAGATAATTCATATAAACCATACTTGATAGGTGTATAATATAATAAGTTTAATTCAACAAATATCTTTTGAACATCTTCTACATGTTAGGCAGCATGTTAAGTTAAGGAATTATAAAAATGAATACATGTTAAGAGACAGATGAGTGGGTAGGAGATGTTTTTAATTCTTTCTGGAATGTTTCATATGAAATAACCAAGAATGAGAGCATCTAAATAACTTTTAACTTCCTACTTTTTCTAATCTTGCAATACATCTTGGTGCTTATTTAGTTATATGGTAAAATGCATAATTGGGATATTGTGTGGCCATTACACTTTGTAAGTACAGTTTCAAAATTTTCTATGTTGTTAAGAGCAAACTGTATTGAAAATACAGTTGAAATGTGAATAAAGACATTACAAAGAAAGTTGAAAGGTGAATAAAGACTATGGGGTAAACAATGTTCATTTTGTGTCAGGTAAATTTTTGAAGGGATAGTGATGAGGCCACTGGAGAGAGAGAGGATTGAGCATCTATGTGTGATTATCAAGGAAATGAAAGATTGTGGAACTCAGACTGTCTTATTTCTAAGAATTGCATCATTCCTTTGTTAAAATCAGTGTACTGACAATAAGATTTCACTCATAGGGAAGTCAGATAACTCTTTTAAGAACTTTGAAATCATCAAAAGAAATCCTGGGATTATATTTATCGAATATTTGAAATCTATTTATGAAACACAAATATATGATTATGAAAGGAATTATGTGTAATGTAATGAATTGTGTGTTTTGCAAAAGACAAAGAAAAAGCAGTTTAGAGCTCTACTCTACTAAAACGCATTCTGTCCTGGAATTCCTTTAGTTTTTATGTTTGTTCTTAATGAAAATTCACCCAGTATTTCTGCTTGGTATTTTAAAATATCGTTACCAAAAAAAAAAAAAAAAACTGGACATATTTGGCAGTGCACAAGAGCAATTTCTAAACTACAACTATAGGTGTTTACCGAGGGTGGCGATTTTTATTAGCCTGCCATATTTGGCTGTCATGTATGTTGAAAGAGATATAATTTTCTTATTTCTTTATTCTATTTAGAGAAAAATAAATCTAATGGTTCTCAAATATTTACAAAATTCCAAGCAAAACTATTCAAAAAAAGAGAAATGAAAACTACTGAACTTCATTCTTTTTACTAAAAGTTGTATCATAGAAACATGAAGGCAAGGGTAGGTGGTTCCTGTGAGAAAATGCTTAAAAGTCATTTCCATGGATACTTTCGCACCTTTTGTGTGTTATTGTGTTATTTATGGCCTTTTAAAAACCTAGAGAATTAAAAAAAATAGCATACATTTGACTTTATATTTCTCTACTATTGATTTTGACCAAAGATTAAAAGCATATACTTGATTTTTAACCTGCTGATATATTCCTCTCAGATAGCATAACGAGGTACCTTGCTTTCCAGGTATCTGGAACTATGGTATCAAAAACAGGAAGGAGAAACTGAAGGACAAAGGTTAACTTATGACGGGGGTGGGGGGTTCTTTCAAGAAGTTTCCAGTGTTGGTACGCGCATATGCTACGTCTACACCCTTTCAATTATAAACCAACAGCTCTGCAGTGAGGATATTGTGAATGTTCACATCTCTACCTGTCAACACTTCTGAAAGCCTTTCAGCACCCTATTTCTTAGACTCTTCTTGATCAAAGCATGACCTGCTTACTAAAGCTTTCATAAGATAATAATTTAATAACAAACCCCTAGCCAGAAGACAAAGGAAAAGATTGTGTAGGAGGCCACTGCTAATTTCCCTCCCAACATAATCAAATCAGTACAGCTACCCAGCCAGGACTCATAACCCTTAATAAGTCACTCTACTCGATTAAGAGAAATTGATTTTCCTCTACTGTGGATCATAGTGATTATGATAAATATGGTATCTGCCGTTCACTGTGGTCTCCCCCCCTTCACTGCCATTTGTTTGCAGGACGGCAGGTAAACGAGCTAGAGAGATGACGCTGTGTCATTAACTGCAGTTGGTATCAGCGTTTTGACAGCTGTGGAATTGAGTGGTTCCATAGATCAGCTTGGAAGCCTGTCCAAAGAGCCTTGCACAGCAATTACACCACCCGACAACACTACTGGCAGCCTTCAATATGCAAAACTCCTGGGTTGTAATTTTTTTTTTTTTTTTTTTGAGACAGAGTATCACTCTGTTGCCCGGGTGTAGAGTGCCGTGGCATCAGCCTAGCTCACAGCAACCTCAAACTCCTGGGCTCAAGTGATCCTTCTGCCTCAGCCTCCCTAGTAGCTGGGACTACAGGCATGTGCCACCGTGCCCAGCTAATTTTTTACATATATTTTTAGTTGGCCAATTAATTTGTTTCTATTTATAGTAGAGACGAGGTCTCGCTCTTGCTCAGGCTGGTCTCGAACTCCTGAGCTTGAGCTATCCACCCGCCTCGGCCTCCCAGAGTGCTAGGATTACAGGCGTGAGCCACCACGCCCGGCCCTGGGTTGTAATTTTTAATTGGAAATACAGAAACAAAACAGAATTGGTGGAAATGATTGAGTTTGAACTCTAGTTTTATGATATGAAGTGTAATGTGGGAACCATACACCTCCTACAGGTTCTAACTTGATCCTAAGTTTATTTGAAATCTATGATAGGTATGTCTTATTTTGACCTCTGCAATCAAATCTAGATTTCCAGAGAAAGCAATATCTTAATACAGTAATGTTGGATGTATAATAGAAACTTTCAGCCCCTCTACTCTTCTTCCCTTTCTTCTCACTCACTTGAAGAATCCTAAAGAGGTGGGTTTTCTTTTGAGTTATTCTCTATTGCATTACATCATTCAATAGCTCTTGATACTCTACTTTAACATCAGTTTTTGAAAAAGGAAAGGAAAATATTCTGTCAGAGCAGAATTATTATAATTGCTGAAAGTTTTCATATAAACTTGCTATGTAGCATGTTGAATGTTTGTTGCTATAGTGAAAAATGTCTGATGTTCTTGGCTTGTTCTCTCAAAGGGATTTTATATAACAGTGCACAGAGATAGTAGCAATAATAAAAATGTACTTTTCACTATTTCCTCTTTTTTAAATATTTGGGTTTGGGACTTTATGTACACTGTTAGCATCCAGGAGATATCTACTGTTTCTGTGTTCTATACAGAATGTGGTATTACAGAGTGATGAATTTATAGAAAGATACGGAATGTTGTTCTTAACCAAGGAGTCTGTAAAATAATTATAGGAGACACTGAAAAGAGACTTCATAATTCTTTTCATAAAATCTAAATAATAAATTTATTTCTTTTAAATTTTTTTCTTGGCCTGAGTCAGACTTAATATTTTTGTAAATTAGCTTCATCATTAAATACCAATGTATTAATACTATATTTTATTATAGTACACATTAAATTTTTATGCCATTTGTGAATATATTGTAGTTGTATTAGGAAAATTAATCTTTTAAATTTATAGATATATCTTTCTCCTTTTTATGAATTTGAAAAGGCAAGAAAGTATGCACTTTTCTAATTTTAAAGATAACCTGGAGAATTTCACTTTATTCTTACTACTATTATTGAAGAGTCTACTGTTCTTTAATGTAACTTTAGTGTTCTTAGCTTTTCTCAAGAAAAGAAAGCTGTCACAGTGTGATTTAATGATATTGTATATATAATATCTTAGCAAATTTATTTTTTTCTATTATTTGCATTTAACTTTTTGTCACTTGGGAAATAACAAACAAAATGATGATAAAAAGTTGTTAAAACTTTGGCTGTACTCCCACTGATTTTGAGGGAAATTCTCCTTCTGCTATCCAGAGGTTTCTTATTGTACAGTCCAGTGAACCCAATCAAGTCTGTGCCTGAAAGAAACTCTCCAAATGGCTGCCTGTCCACAAGAATCAACTGTCCAGTAGGAAATGTGGAGGAGAGGATGTATTTTGCTTAGTTCTATCTGCCTAAGCTGGAAATTTAATGAATTGAAATACAGCCAAAAATGTCCATAATCATCTCTCTCTTAGAGCTGAAGAAGCATCCCTATGTTTACAGTTCTGTGATTTGACAGAGGAGGTTGCTAGTGCAGCCCTTCCAAGCAAAAGTGGTTGAATTTAACAAAAAATTCTTTTAGCAATATTTCAGACACCACGGATAACTCAGAACACGGAGATGGCTCTGACACTCCTTTAAATGTGACCGACTGTCAAGAACTTTGCTTCCAACCATCCAGTGAATTTCCCTTGCAATTAATCCTTTCTTAGCTTTTATAATAATAATAAATTATTTGAATGTATAATCCAATTCTGTGGAAGAAAACTATAAGCAACCTAGTTTCTCACTAGTTTTCATTTGCTTTTCACTTTTTTTTGCACTGAGACACATGAAAATCAATTGAACTACCATAATCTGTATTATTCTGTTTGTTTTATAATAATATAATTAATTACTCATAACTTAAATGATAGTACAGTATATAGGTTCTACTACATATTCTTAATTTATCAAACTACTTAAATCTAATTTATGGAGTTTCTTTCTCAATAATAGTTTGCCATGGAACTTTCAAGATGATGAGAGAATCATGAATGGAAAAGTTCTTTTCAAATAAAAAATGCAAGTGTCACAGAATCTCCTGTGTATCCATCCAGTTTAGAATATTGAAAAATATATATTCATATATATTTATATTAGAGAAACAACATGGGCTAGATTAGCAGGAAAGAGAGATGCTGATCATGAAGAAATAGCTAAAAGAACTAACATATGTCAAAAAGCTTTTAAATAAAGTATGTAAAGTGAGTTTTTTAAACTTTTTTCGTGTTTATTACTTGTTTAAAGTTCCGTTTTAATTCTAAGTCAACAGTGTAACTAAAAACAGAGATGAAAAGACTTGGAATGATTGTCTCTGTGTCTGTTTTATGCCGTAATTTACAGTGACCAGAAGCAAGTAAGCAGAATGTGGAATAAACAGAACAATTGTAGAGTTTATGGGGGGATTAGGCCAATTGCAGGCTTCCACACTTAGGGAGGAGAAGACAGACTCATGAATATAAGATTGGACGTGTCTAGCTGTGAAAAAGGAAAAAAAAAAAGTCTGGCTCTGTGTTGTAAAGCACAAAGATTTTTATGCAAGTCCATGAATTAGCAACTGAGCTGTGTTTAAAAATATTTGTGATATGAGAATTTATTATAAAATTATATTTTATTAAAGAGAAAATAGGGTCAGTCTGAGCAGTTCTAATCACTGAATCTATAGGAAAATTTGATTGAGAATTGATTAGACAAAAAGAGCAATGGAGAAAAATGTGAAAAGTTTATGTTTGATATGTGATTAAGAGTTAATCTGATTATCCTTAAGATGATGGAGTAGAAACAAGCTGTTTCCTACTTCCCTGATGAAAAGAAAAAATACATCGAAAAGTTTTGGTTTCATACAAAAAATTTCCTGATGATAAAGCCTAATACTAGGAAAATTTTCTGAATATTTTAATAAAATTAAAAATCTCCTATGTATTTTTTTCCATGAAAAATGTACTCCATTCCTATTTAAAAATTATTAAATTTTAAATTTAGTGTACTTGAAGTGGTGCATCAGACCAATAATTTACCTAGGGTATATTAAGAAGCCTTGCAGCCACACGTACCAACATTTTAAGAGCTTACTAATGAAAATATGATTTACTGCCTGAAGTTTTTGAATCCTGCATCGCTTGACTGATTTGGAAGTGTGATATGTAATGAAGGTATGAAACCAGTCCAATCAATTAACAGTTGCTATCTATACAGAGCAACACATCCTCACAGCGGAACAATTTTCAGAGCATGTTGGTATAGTTACCATATCACAGTTTCCAGTAAAGTGCTGTGTTCGTGTATTCTCTGTCTTCTGCACTCAGGCTTTAGAAAGATCTTTCGTCTTGTCCCCATTTTCTCTGAAGTTGGACAGCAGCCGCAGTGGCAGCTGCCTCTCTAGTCACTTTTCTTCCCCTTGTTTTGGTAATTATGAGCAAAGGTCAGTCATTTTCCCATCAAGGCAAATCCTGACAACCCCACATGTCAGCGCCTAAGTTATTGATGACATGCTTGTCAACATCAGAAAACAGGGAGTATATCTTTACTTCCCCATGACCAGCTGAAAGTCAAAACTCAACTGAAAGCCAGAGGTAGGAGGGATTGAGGTAAGGGTGGCTGTTTCCCCTGACTTTGTCAACTGCATACATATGGTTCTGGGGAGATTTTTGTAATTTTAAACTCCACGAATGGACAATTACATTCCGCTTGTTAAACATGAACTATGAGCATCCTGACTGAATACAAATGCTTCTGTTAGCAGTATGACCTTGTGGTGCCTTAGATAGAGAGACTTTATTTTTACTGCAGTGTTTTACTTTTCTTAAAGCTACCTTAGATTTTTAGATGAAGACGAAATTTTTTATAGCTGGGAGAGAGACAAATAATGCTCTTTTTAAATAGTAACTCTGTTCTGGGTGGACTAAAACTCTGGCCAGGACCATTATAGGGATAAAACCACTCAATACAGTTCGCTAAACACTGAAGAGTAAGGAGAGAGATATTTTATTTATATTGTGAAATTTGGTATTAAATTTGCACTGTTCAGAGTCTGTCAGTTATTGATTTACATTTAATCATACAGTACCCCCCAGTACCCCTAGAATTAGCATTCATAGAAATATGCATTATTGAATATGCTGCTAACTGGACCCTGAAAGCATAGACCCAGCAAATCACAAAACTGTCTGCAATAGAGAGGCTATGCTCCAGTAATCTTTGTGTATTCAAATTCCTGACCCTTTACCAACATTTTAACCACGCATGCTTTTACTAGTCCCAGGGAATATGATGGGAATATGATGTGTGAGGTTAAAATTTAGCCCATGGAGCCAATTTAGTACCTAATCATGGTGTGTCTTCCTTTATATAATCAAACATTTTTTCTAAACTTCTTTGAGTAATTTTATTACAAATACTTTAAGGGCTTTCTGTTTGAGGGAAACCTTTAGTAACTTTTCTTTTTCTTCTTAGAATGATAATAAATCCTTCCACACAGTAAATCATTACCTACACACTTTTAACTTGTTTAAATCAAAATTCTTATTTACTACATTTCTATGAGTGTCAGCTAGTGAGTTACATACAGGTATGCTGTGATAAATCGATAGTGTGACATTCATTCTCAGGATGAAAGGAAACATTACTTTCCAAGAAAGTTATGACCCAAGATGATAATTTAGGATTAAAAAGAAAGTGTGTGAAGTATTTCTTGAAATGAACAAATCTAACATGACCTTACAGCAAGTAATATTTATCCCAGTTTCTTAAGAATTAAAGTCTGCACAGAAATATAATGAGTTGTGGGTATATCATTCTGTATTCTAGCCAAGTAGTCCTTGCGCTTTCCTTGATATACTGAGATGGAATATTTAAAGCCCTTGTAATAAGCTTATGGTAGATGTACTTGTTTTATAATCAGTCATTATATGTCTTCAGAGAGAATGATGCCCTGTTGGTGACACTCTTGAAGACCATTGCTTTGCTTGTCTTCTGTTCTTGTCCATCATCCTGTTGCCTACATTCCAGTTGTTCACCTTCTATGATACCCACAAGAACGGAGTCAAAGGCTGGCTAATGCACAGGTGTTTTGTCACTTTTTTTACCCCCCCCCCACTTATTCATTATGGTAATGACACTTTGTGATGTGCAATTTCTGGATTTATGACCCATTCTTGATAAGCGTGAAACCGGACTGCGTGTGCATCTTTGATAAGGTTCTAATTGGATAGCAGTGACCTTTCTGGATGTAATTCAGGGAGGAAGATTAAAAAGCAGCCCAGGAAGTGACAGGTTTGGGACAATAACGTATGAATTTGGCTCTGCTGGCAGGCAAGAGATGTAAGCTGTGATAAATTAGAGGCAGACCAAACACGCTCTCTGAATGATTTTTCATTTCTGCTACATCCTTGGGTAAAAATCTATTGTGTGAATTGTGCTAATACTACCATATTCCCCTACCCATGTGTTAGACTACTTGTTTACTGATTGCAGAAGCTGGTAAATTATTTAGTTGATGTAGTTTCAAAGTAACTGAAGAAGATCGCATATTGAATTAAAAGTATAGGCTCCAGTTAGCATACTTCTGTAGTCTTACAACTTTTAGTGAGTGAAAGAGAGTTACCAAAACTCATTAAAAAAAAACAAAACTCTCTCTCTCTTTTTCCTTACCTCCCTTTCTCATATTTTTATCAAAAGCTTGCTAGAAATATTCATGTATATATACACATGCAGATTCTGAGAACACCTTTGTCCAATTTTAGACATTTAAAGGTGGATTCTAAAAGAGTATCAACCTAACAAGGAAGCACATACTATAATTAATATTCTCCTGTATTTGATAAAGCCCTAAACTCTTCATAAACCTTCCACTTTAAATATATAGAGAATACACTTGGACAAACAGGTACATTTAATTGTATATTTAAAGGATTAAGAACAAAACCACTCACATGTAGGCACATACACTCCTTCAGAGAATAACAAAGAATTGTTTTTCTCCAAAGTAATACTTCTCCTGAGGAGTGCTAATATATAATAACCTAGTCTTAAAGTGTATCGCTATTATAAAGGCTAAAAAGCAGTTTTGTCAGATGCTTTTGTAACATCTGCCTTCTTTGCTATTGGAGTCTGTTGCTTATACACATGCAGTACAAGATAATTTGTCCAAGCAGCAGACAAGTCAGTACACGGGTGTCCCTACGAGGATTAATCCAGGAAGGAGTTCTGTCCCTACTCACATACAGGTGCATTCAGGTTGCACAGGGCCTGTTAATTCTGCATTTGCCTTTAAAGGGAGCCCTCTGGAGCTTGCCACAGGGGGAAGAGAAGGCAATTACCTTTTCTGAGAGCCTGAGGTAGATCAGACACCATGTTAGGTGTCTACGCATGTAGAGTTGTGTTCCAGCCCCACCATTACTCAGGGAAGTGTTGTTATTAGTAGTGTTTTTACAGGTGAGCAGAGAAGTGTTTCCCCAACATTCACTTAGGGCAAGGTCTGGCCCCCAGCAGTTACTGTGTAAATGGAAAACAAAACGAGTGAAGCCAGGAGAAATGAAGTAACACAACTAAGATTGCACTAATTGAAACCCTGCAAAACCGGATTTGAATCCTGACTCTGTGTCTTAACACATGCAAGCAAGCCAACAAACAAAAGCAAACTTTCAGCTGTATTGCCTGATGACAGCTTTACAATTTACCTACTAGACACCAATTTTTAAAATAATAGCTTTATTGAGATGTAATTCATATACCATACAATTCATCCATGCAAAGTGCCAGACGCCGCTTTATATTTATATTTTATACCTATTATAAAATCAATATAACACACTGCCTATTCTCTCAGCTGTGTTTAATACTTACGGACTGAAGATCTATTTATTTTTAACCTAAATATAGAAAATAAGGAGTCAAGAGTATTTTCCCACATGAATTCAATAGTGCATAATTATGCTAAATTTTTTGGATACCTAAATATTCTTTCAGAATTTTTTCTGACATTCACATTTCCTACTCATTTTTTTTTCCATATTTACCATTCTGGTTCCCTCCTGTGACAGACACTTGGACTATTCCTAGAAGCAACAAACTGGATTTCTTTTTACTCCATTTCACCCTGTAAACTTACTGACAATTTAGTCATCCTAAGAAATTTACTTTTTCCATGACACTTTGCTATATTTAAAGTATGTTATCTGTTAGGATAAAGTAAAAAGAAAGCCCAACCTTCAATGATTGACTGTCAATGCCCTGCAAAATCTGATCTCACTGCATTGATGCAAGCTTCCCTTTCATAATTCCTGTTGGGAAATACCTCCTCTACACAGAAAATCCTCTTAATTTATCACTTACGTTAATGTTTATTTCTGACTCTGTGGCTTTTCTGATTTGTTTAACCAGTTTAACCTCCTTGCCCTTTCCCTCATAAATGTGACCCAAGATTAAAATTAAACAGTATTTCCTTTATCAAGCCGTGTTCTCCCACACATTCTCCTCACATTGACCCTCACCTCCCTTGGAATCCTATTGAACTTACGATTGGTCCCACATATTTAACCTCCGATAATCAGTGGTCCTATATCTTTTCCTCATGAGTACTTCATATGTGGACATCGTGATTCTCTAAAAATTTTAAATTTCTTGAGAACATGTTCATTTATGATTTCTCCCCTGGCAGCTTTCTACCCTCTTCCCAGAATGTTCTGCTTAAACCAGGACATATTTATTCATCTAGACTATATATAAATATGCATGTGCCTATATACATAACCTTGTTTGAAAAGACAGAATGATTTATAATAATTTATTTAGACTTCATAAACTTCAAATGAAATATTAAGTCAAATACAGTAACTCATATTTGAGTACAGATGAACAAATATGACAAGATAATGGCACCGAGGTTCTAATAGGAAGTTGATCACTCATTTTTAGGAAGTATACCAAGCTACCTGGGGGAAGGAGGTAGAAGTAAGTAGAATTTTCATCAATTTCAAGATACGTGATTTTGTGATAATCTTAGATGTAATTTGGTTCTCAAGCAGGCCTTAAGTATCAGAGATAGTTCTGAGCCTTGGGAAATAATTATTTATTAATGCCTTGCTCAGTGGAGCATGATGATAAAAATGGACGTGAGCTACTTCTCTTATCACTTGTTTTATCTCATTTTAATCTATCTAAATGTGAAAATACAGATCAGAAGTGGACAGTGGCCCTGGTACATTTACTTTTAAATATTAATATTGTATGTAATAAAGGCACTTAGAGTCAAACTGAAAAATGCATAGAGAAAATTCATTGGCACTTTAAGTTTAGAGTCCAGGATCTCCAGAATAGAAACCTGAAGACTGACCAGTGTACCTTAACTGGATGTCCATGGGCTACGTGGATAATGAGGAGATGGCAGTTCTCTAGGAGATACGGAAGTCAAACAAGGAAGTGCTAAGTACAAGTGATCCATGAGCTCTTACAAAGTACCAAAATAAAAGCAGACAAAGACCGATTCCAGAGAAACATGTTTGAAAATTGAGTGTCTTGTCTCTAACAATTATGGTTAACAACAACAACAAAAAAGTATGTTTACATTTTCAAGGATATGACTGTGATTTTTTTGTAGCTAATTTTCTGAATGAACCCTGTGTTTTAGGCCATGCATTTCTGTGTTTGTTTGTTTAAATATGGCATAGAAATAAGCTCTAAATAGCTTTCTAAAGGTCATAGAAACATTATTTTTAAGAGTTAATAAAATATTGTTTTCACTTTTAGGTGTTTCAAAATATTCCCACATACTCTAAAAGTTAGGCAAACTACAGAAGCATGATGGATTTAATAAGGCAGCACTTTCCTTGGTTCAAGCATGTCATTTTTATTCCCCCACCATGCATCAACTGAATGAGATAATCAGTAGAGAAATTTGAAAATAAGAGAAATTTGAAATAAATATGGCAGTTTGCACGTTGATAGAAAAGATGAGTTCTTTTCTATCACAGTAAGCAACATGCTAAAATTTATATTTTCTAATTAATACTCCCTCATTGTTAAAAGTAATTTAAAAATCTAATAGCATGCTTATCCATCTTCTTGTGTGTACAGTGTGACATTTTTGCTGTTTGTTCATTGAAGGTCTTGAGGAAGAAAGGGCCGTAGTGTGAGACACTTGGAATCTTGAGTTTCGGAGGTAATATTATCATGCACTTACCTGCTGACGGTGGTGATTGGAAAGCACGGTTACTGCTGCCACTCAAGTCATCTAAAATTTTTATTCCTGCTACTTAAATGTTATAGCATAGAGAACATTAGTCCTTCTACAAGCTACAAACTCCTAGCCTACTGATATGTCAGGGAGCCGGGGGGGGGGGGGGAACACCTACTGACCCTCCCTATTGTCTGGGCTTGTTGTCTTCTATGGGTAGTCTGCCACAATCAGTGAGATACACATGTACCTCCTGCCTGCTCAGGGTTTGGCAACCCCCTGCTCCCTGCACCTGTTTGCTTATACATGAGCTGTGCATGTTTGAATTTAAATAGATACGAGGGGGGGGAGGGTGGAGCAAGGGAGGAGGGGAGTTGCTTCTGTCTGTAGCAGTTCATTACTGCATGAAGAAGAGCCAAACTCAGCTCCTAGGGAAGCAACGAAGCATGTTCACACAGTATTGGGTGATAAAAGATGAGTTTTCTCACGTGGGAATCATTAATTGAACTCCTCCCATGTTCAACCCTTTCAGAATTGAATGGAGGAAAGGTTCAGTTAAAACAAGATTAATAATCATTTTGTTTATCATTTTTATCAGTAAGTGATACCTTCAATTAGATAGAGAATTATAAAAATGATGATGAATTGTTACGTGGGGTATTCTCTTAAGTTAGTTTCCCTAAAATATTTGAATGATTTCATTGCAAAAAGTAATTAGTCTAATGGTCAAAGAAACAACATGAAATTCAAGCATGTATACAGGTGGAAAAGAGCCAATATTTAAAAAATGTGTATAATCTGGATTCATATTAGTGTATATACAATATGTTTATGTTAGAAACTTTTTTCACCTAACAAGAAACAATACTATTGTCTTTCTTTTTCAACTTGTTTACTAACCTAAGGTTTACTTCTAAATTATCGTTTACTAGCTGTGGCATCCTGCATCTGGTATTCTATACTTCCAAGCAGAAGACCCTAGACTGGTGCTGTCTTTGTTATTTATTAGTCCTGTGACCTTGGGTGAGTTATTTAATCTGCCTGAGGCTCAATATCTTTATCCATAAAAAGGGAGTACTGGTGCCCACTTGAAAGGACTCCAAAGGGTGTAAATTTAATGATATAATAATCATGCTTTTTTTCAAACTGTAATACGTTATATAAACATGAGGCACTATTAACTGTTAAGTCTGACATCCTATAAGATTAGCCATGGTCTCCATAAGGTAAATACTGAAAGTTTCATTAGTAAATAAACTTTCTTTATAAGGAAAAGTACTTTTAAAAACAAATTTAGTATTATCGCCATAATACTAAAAGTTTTATAGAAATATTTCCTGTGTAAAGCACATTTCACGTTAAAATGTTTTCCTGATGTACTTTCCTATCATACATAATTTACAAAATAATTCTAGAACATCAAAATGGCATTTAAATATAATAATACCACATAATATCACATTTCCCTCTAATTTTATTATGCTAGGAATTGGTGCAAAAGTTTCACGGACTGATAGATCTATTGTTTTGTTTTTTTTTTCTCCCTTTGGGTTTTCAACACTTTGCTTAACAAAAGAAGGATGAAAAAACTTGCGAAGAAGATCTGACTTTTATAAACACACAGTTCCTCCCCCCCTACACATATTCATCGCTACAAGTTATATAAGATCTGTTGAATTTGGGGGATACCTTGAAGAACTTCAAGCTGTCACCCTTTCACTACCCCATGCAGTTTGAGCAAATGAGCAGCCTTGAACTTTGCACACAGAGTTCCAGGGCCTGGGCAGAAGGCAGTGCATCTGCAGGTCCTTGCATGACTAATTTCCTGTCAGCAAGTGATTTTATTATCATTTAAATAAGAATTTATAATAATAGCAGTAAACTTGCCAGATGGCTGAATTAGTAAATTTTAAAGGATATAGGTTTAAGACACTTCTGTGCTTCCTCCTTTAAGGCTTTCTCCTATTCCCCACACCATTGCAATCACCTATTTTAGTTACCACTTTTGATTTAGCTGTTTTTATCATTCCTGTCGATGAAAATGATTTTAATAAAACAATACTGCTGTGCCTGTTTTAGTAGAGGACATATTGTATTTCACTGCTAATTATTTACATTGGGAATGGGGAGAACCCAATTATCACTAGGCATTTCCCCATTTCTTTTCATAATTTCTACAGGAATAAATTTGTTTCTATCCCTACTCACCCAACATTTACCAGGAGAGGAAAACTACCTAACTACCTCCTGGGCTTTTTAGTTCTTATTTCTCACACAAAGTTAAAATAATATATAAAAGGAACTATTGTGTATTCATTTCAAATGTTCTCTTTCCTTAATCAACACATTTTTAATCAGCCATAAATGAGGAGAATCTGAAGCATGGGAAAGATTACCAAGATTGCAGCTTTCACCTTTTTTTCTAGAGAGTGCAAGCACAAAAATGATTCATATCAGATGAGATCTCACAGATATTAAATACCATTATGTCAAGCAAATGCCACTAAAATAT
The DNA here is from genome assembly GCA_963574885.1 of Lepilemur ruficaudatus. NCBI lineage: Eukaryota > Metazoa > Chordata > Mammalia > Primates > Lepilemuridae > Lepilemur > Lepilemur ruficaudatus. The sequence continues at coordinate 68,354 of CAUYRT010030687.1, forward strand.
GAAACAAAATATTGACTCTATTTCATAATGTAGTTATGGCTAACAAAATAAACCTAATAGAGAATTTTAAATTGCCAATTCAGCTTAATTAAAAGGTACAATTTCCTCAATCCTGATTAAGTAACAGTAAAAGCATGTACTGAATCCTCTCCCTCTGAGATTTTTAACAGAATGTTTGAGAAAGTTTAATGTTGGATTTATGGTTACAGAGCAGTGATTCTCATAATTCCTTTTAACTTAAGGTATTAAGATTAGTAATAACTAAAGTTCATTAACTGAAAGCTTGGAAACAAAGTGAATTTTAATAGTATCTTGGACACATATGTATATAGACTAGGAACTGGCTTAGAGAATTAGTATTCATGCATGACCTTACTAAGCTTTCTTAGGTAAGCCATGCTTAGAAAACTCAACTCATGACCTGTGTGTAAGACAACACATTTGTCAAGAGTTTGGTACTTGTCAAGGGGTGTGTATATTCCCATAGGTCAGTAGTAGCTCATAGGAGACTTAGATGCTTCTGTTGGCACTAGTTAGCTTCAAACATCTCTTTCATCCCACTCACAGCTTGAACTTCCTCACCTACCAATATCTGTGTTGGCTGCCTGAAAAGCAAACTGTTGAACAACAGCTTTAAGAAGAGTAGATCATTGACTTGGTTCCATTCAGTCTTGGGCCAGATATGATCTCTATGAAATAATTTGGTGATTAGGCCTTATTCTTATTTTGCTTTTTTCCTCCACTTTTGTGATTCTGCTGCCAATTAGTGCTGTGATTTTCATCTCCTTGTTCTCTAAATTCTGCATATTTACTTCGGAATTGTGTGTTGTTTAGGCGCTGTTCCAGCTAATTTGTGAAATATCAGGAAAATTGATGAAAAAAGTAAAGCAAAAGTAAATGCTTCCTCAGGAAAATGTCACAATTGGATGATTATTTTATTTTTCCCTCATTTTTTTTTGCCTTTTCAGTGTATATATAATCATATCATTGTTTCAGATTAATATGAGACAAAAATTAAATGTGTAGGAAAACACAAAATGGGGAACTCTAATGTTCTTTTAAAATGAAGAATTTAACTAAACCACTCAGAACTCCCCTGCTGGGCTCAGGCAAGCTGAAATTAATTCAAGAAGGCAGATAAAATTTTTAACCAGGCCGAGTGGAGATGACGGATGTGACAGCTCTCAGTTAAAATGTCTTTTAGTGGCAAATGCATGCCTATTAGTCAAGAGATGTGACATAACTGTCCCGGGTGAGAGAAAATGAACCAATGACCATTTGCATTGAGAACAAAAGAAAAATTCTTTATAGGTAAATGTGGGGAAAGACAAGTATCTTGAGGTTCAACATTTATTCATTCATGTTTGAGAATATTTTTGATAATTTTTTTACCATTAAAAAAAGCCTCTGAAAGTTAGGAAGAACATTTTTTTTTCTCAAGCAGTACTTCCTTTTCTTTCTTCTCTACATATCATAAAAGAAATAATTGTTAAATGCAATGTCTATGCCCAGGAAAACCAAGTAACCTTAAAAAAAAAATCCCTGCTAAGAACAACAGAGGAATATCTGGAGGTAGTCATACTTCAAAAGCTGGGCTAGAAAATCCCTTATAAATTGAAAACTCAGATTTGGCTATGTGAATAAAATCTTGGAATGAGAAGCTTTTTTTTTGTAACAACACTGGCTCCCTTCTTTTCCACTTCCCTAGAATAAGCTAGTTTGGTTGTTTATTATAAAGCAATGCAAACAAAACAAAAATGGATATGATTCTATGGCAGAATGCTATAGGGAAGGAAAATTATTTGGAAACTATGGTTGGCAGGATTTGACCATGTGAAAGTCAAGTTTAATTAACTTTAGGAACAGATGCTTTCAAGACATAGTAGTTACCAGTTAGAGCTACAAGTGTAATTACTTTTATAGTGTAGAGTTTATTTTTCCAATTAAAATCGAATTGCATTATCATAATTTTGTTATTAAATGTGACACTCTGCCTTAAAAGGGACATTCAAGTATGAACCTAGAACTTGTTATCTTTTGATCAAAAGGAAAGAATGGACAAAGACATGTTTTAGTCCCAAGACTAAAATAAAATTTCCGGTTTAGAAGTTAGTTATTTGTTTTAATAATCTGTTGTCCTCAAAAGGGTATATAAGAACATAAAAATTTATTACAACATTTTATGGACCAAAATAGAACTATATATACAAATATTCAATGATGCCGAATAGATTAGGAAAATGCCACAGAAATAAAATAATAAGGTATCTCAGTCTTTAGGGATAAAAAGGAATTTCCCATCTAAATGAAATGAATTTTATTCCAGGTAAGGTATATGGAAAAATAAGGTTTTGTTTTATGTCTCTGGCCTTTCTTTTTCTCTCTCTTTTGAAGGATTATCAAAGTTTTGCTCATTAACTTTGCCCAAATGAATGCTTTGTGAGTCTTCTCTTTCTGATCTGTAGTATAATTTTATGTGAATAGCTATCTCTCAACATACACTGTTTTGACAGACTACAATTTTGATTTGCTATTCAAGTTTTGACTAAATTTGTGATGTCACTTAAATATTTTTCTTTTGTACTCATTAACTGATACAAGTGCCCAACATATTTTTAAATCAGAAAGATTTATTTAATTTAGTTTCCATGCCCAGCTCAGCACAATACAATGATATTTTCTTCTATGTCTTGCATTAAAAATTGCACGTATAGTAGTAACACTCATGGGGTGTTGGACAGGTCGGAGGAGGGAGGAGGGGATGGCTATATTCACACCTAATGGGAGTGGTGCTCACGGTCTGGGGGATGGACACGCTTGAAGCTCTGACTCGGGTGGGGCAGAGGCAATATATGTAACCTAAACATTTGTCATTTGTACCCCCGTAATATGCTGAAACTAAAAAAAAGGCAAAAAATTGCATTTGCAAGTGACATATTTAGAAGAGTTTGAAAAAAGTAACCAACATCAATTATACTTTCCATAGTGTATATATGTAAAAATTTATCTTTCAGTATGAATGTACTCTTCGTTTTCATGGCATCTCTTCCATTTAAGTTTTAGCCTTTAGATTTTTTTCAGTCCAGTGCCTTTGTTATTCTTTAATATATACTTTCTGCTACTAGAACTTTATCACAATCCTCAGCTATACCACATTATTTGAAGACAGCCATTTTTAACAATCTCCTTTTGCTCTTCTGCTTTTGATAGCATTTCTTAGTGTCATTGTATGACATTTTGGGTATATTCCTATTACTTATCCATTGTATTCGTTCAACAGGGTATATTTATGCTACAACTATGGACCACCTATTCACAGCTGTAGAAAATTCAGAATCTCCCTAATACTGTTACTATCTTCTCATTTACAGTCACATGGTTTGCTGATGATAAAGACAAAGTGCTCTAGAATAACTCTTAACAGAAATATAATGTAAGCCACAAAAGTAATTTGAAATTTTCCAGAAATTTAAAAAAGAAAAGTAAACAGGTGAAATTAATTTAATATTATATTTAACACAGTAGTCAGAATTTTATATCAATATGTCTCCATATAAAATATTTTAATTCTGTTTTTCTTACTAAGCCTTTAAAATCTAGTGCATACTTTGCACTTGCACACATTTTAATGCTCAATAGCCACAAGTGCCTCTGGCCACCAGATTGAAGAGTGCTACACTATGACCTTGCTACTTACTCAAAGTGTACCTCATAAACAAACAACATTCACATCACGTGTGAACATTTCAAAGGTCTAAAATCTCAGGTCATACCTCGGAAACTGGATCTGAATCTTCATTTTAACAAGATTCCCAGGTATGCACGTGAAAGATCAAAAAGCACTGTTCTAGAGCTTTGATGTGACATTTCTAGTATCCCTAATGTATAAAAAATTGGTATTAGTATTACTCTCTATGCCACAGATTCTTTTTTAAAAGAGCTTTGTTGAGATGTAATTTACATACCATAAAGTTCACCCTTGTAAAATGTGTAATTCAGTGCTTTTTAGAATATTCACTATTGTGCAACCATTACCATTATCTAATTTGAGAATATTTTCCCCATCCCACAAACAAACAAACAAACAAACAAATTGTATCCCTTAGTAATCACTCATCATTTTCTTCTGTACCCAGATGCTGGCAACCACTAATATACTTTATCTGTGGATTTGCCTACTCTGAACATTTCATTTAAATGGAATCGTTAAATATGTGGCTTTTTTTAAAGGCTCATTCATGTTGCAGAATGTGTCAGTACTTTATTCCTTTTTATGGCCAAAGAATATTCTATTGCATGGATATACCACATTTTGTTTGACTACTCATCAGTTGATATTTGAGATGTTTTTACCTTTTGAATATTATGAATAATACTTCTATGAATATCCATATATAAGTTTTTGTTTGGACATCTATTTTCTATCCTGTTGAATATATACCTAGGACTGAAATTGCTAGGTCATATATTAATTCTATGATTAATTTTTGAAAGAACTGCCAGACTGTTTACCCAAGCAGCTACACCATTTTACATACCCGCTAACAATGTATGAGGTACCAGTTTTTCCCTATAGTTGCCAACACATATTATTTATTTATTTTTTATTTTAGTCATCCTAATGAGTGTGCTATCTCATTTTATTTTTATCTACATTCCTTAATTAGTAATGATGAACATTTTTTTCATATGCTTACTGACGATTTCTGTACTTTTTTTGAGAAATGTCTTTTCAAATCCTTTGAAATTTTTTGAGTCATTTGTCTCTTTATTGTTGAGTTGTATATTTTGGATGCAAGTTTCCTCTCAGATACATAATTGGCAAATATTTTTAAGCAGTAGAGAATAAAGCAAGATTTTTTCTTTGGCCACAATTGACTTCTTAGTCCCCCATAATATGCCCAGTACATTTAAATAATGAGAGAAAGCCAGACATGAAAAAGACAATCTCAGTAGTAAAATAATAAATGTAAGTAATGCCCAAGCCAAAAAAAAAAAAAATGATATATAGCAACACTCAAAAAGGTCAGTTCTGCATTTTCATGGTATAGATCACATCTAAGTTAAATCTATATACTCTATCTTAGAAGAAACTTGATATGATCCAATCAACCTTCCATCTAACATGATTCTTTCCCTCTTGTGCTACTGTTTTATAAGAGCTGTGAGCTTTAACTTTCAGGTGTTTTTTTATCTGGTGGGTGTCTATTGTTCTGTTCCACATATAGTGCACTTCTGAGCATTTCCAGTAGGGCAAGTTTAGTAGTGACAAATTCCCATAGTGTTTGCTTGTCTGGGAAATTCTTTATTTGTCCATCATTTGTGAAACTTTGTTTTGCAGGATACAAAATTCTTGGCTGACAATTGTTCTGTTTAAGAAGACTAAAAAAAGGTCCCAGTCCCTTCTGGCTTGTAAGGTATCTGCTGACAAGTCTACTGTTAGCTTGGTGGGTTTTCTTTTGTAGGTTAGTTGTTACTTTCATATTGCAGTTTGTATTATAGAATTTTCTCTTTCATTTTGACTTTGGCCAGCTAATGGCTGTATGTATTGGAGATGTCCCGTTTGCTATGAATTCTACTGGTATTTGATGGCCATCTTTTATCTGGATATTTGAATCTCTGGTGGTACTAGGGGAAATTATCCTCAATAATTTCCTTGAATAGGTTTTCCATGCTTTTTGCTTTTTCTTCTCACTCAGGGAAACCTATAATTCTTATATTGGCTTACTTTATATAGTCTGTAGTTCTCTGAGTGATTGTTCATTCATTCTTCTTTATTCTTTTATCTGCATCTTTGACTGATTGTGTTAGTTCTTAAGCCTTTCCTTCAAGCTCTGAAATTTTTTCTTCTGCTTGGTATAATCTGTTGTTGAAGCTTTCTGCTGTATTTTGAAATTCCTCAGATGACTCTTTCCTTTAAGTTCTGTTATATCTTTTCTTATGTTGTCTGTCTCTTTAGCAACTTTTTCACTTATTTATTCATGTCCTGAAATATTTTTTGGCTTCTTTGTGTTGGTTTTTAACTATCCTTTCAATCCCATTCATCTTATTTGCCATATATGTTTGAAATTCCATTTCTAACATTTCAACAATTTCCTCTTGGTTGGGGTCTATTGCTATAGATCTATTGTGATCATTTAAGGGTGTCAAACTAGCTTGATTTTTTATGTAACCAGATTTCTTTTGCTGGTTTCTTCTCATCTGAAAGCTTTTATTTCAGCTCAGAGTGGATAAGTTTGTAGGATACCTCTTCTCTTTTGCTCTCCTACATAGTGAGAAGGTAAGGTCCTTAGATGGCACATTTGTGTCCTATTCTGGAAGATTGATCTAGCAAGAGAGGGGCAGATACACTGAACACCTGTAATGTAACTGTTTTGCATTGTCCTGTTCCTCTATGGTTGTCACAGTTCAAGTTGGTGCTGGGGGATCTTTGTATGGAGTGATAGGTTGGTCCCCAGATACTGTTGGAAGCTTAGGTTGGCAGCTGGGTGAACCCTTCTCCACAGAGTCAGGCATTGTGGGAGATTTCTCTGCCCAGGTCTCCCTGTCACAATGGCAATTGTTGCTTGGTGAGGCTATTTAGGTGGTGGCCCTGGATGTCAGGGCTGTGGGTGTAATTCCACCCATGTCCAAGTGCAATGGTGGCACATAGTGGAGGTGGCTCATGTCTAGCAGGTCCATGTCTGAGCACTGGACTGCAGGCATGGGATGGGTCCACTGGGTGACATGTGGGGCCATAGGGGCCAGGCTGCTTGACAGCTGGGTCTCTCTCCCCATGCATGTCCCACTGAATGCGTTACCTTGGGAGTTCTTGAGTGGTGTTGGTGCCTGCTCTCTTTGAAATCTTCAGTGTGTTGGGGGAGTGGTGCTTGCTTCCTAGTCATGGAGCATGGAGGAGTGTGTACTCTCTCTGCTCCCTCTCTGGACTAACAGGGGTGATGTGGAGTCAGTTGCAGCTAAGCTGATTCCTGTGTAGACTGGGTGCTCAAGACTTGAGAGCTGAGAATGGTGTCAGTTGCAACATCCCTGGAATGAAAGCAAGTGCATCCCTCCTGTGCCCAGTCTCCAGTGCAAGGTTACTACATAGTCTCAAAATAGCTCCCTGATCAGTACAGAGGCCTGTCGTGGTAGGGAAGTACACTCACAGCTTGGTTTGCAGTATTTGCAGGTGGAGCATGGAGCCCCAGGTTTCTCTCTGATCCTTCTCCATGTGTGGATGCCTCCCCCAGGTACCTTCTGGTCTTGGCAAGTGGATCACCCTTGTCTCCTTCTCCTTCTCTCTGAGTGTCTCCTGTCACTTCTCTGATGATTTACAATGTTCTCTCCAAAAAGGTCTATCTGAAGGTAGGCATCTACTTGTTAACTTTTGATCCTCTCCTTGAGAGCTGTGTGTGGGGGCTGCTACTAGTCCACTATCTTGGCCTCTCCCTTCCAGATTTCTATAATACTTAATTTGTGTTGTTTAGCTGGTTAAATTTGGCAATTTGTTACAATGGCAATAGAAAACTAACACATATATTAGTTATTTCATTGAAAACTAATACACCTACTCAGAAATGAATTCAGGTCTAATTATTCTACTAAAACAATTTTGCTGAAAGTCATCAGTTATCACCCTGTTGTTAAACTCTGCACATTTTTCAGTTTTTATTGGATTGCTCTAAAGCACTTGATGTCATTTACTGTTCCCCATTTCTGTCCTTAAACACTTCCTATCTTTACTTTCCATGATCTAGCACTTCCTTGCTTTCTTTCTACCTCCCTGACTTTCCTTTCCTTGTCTCTTTTACAGCCCAGTCCAGTCCACCTAAAATCTTAGAGCCCTCTTCTTTTCTTGCTTAGAAGCACTCATCTGCATTCACTGTTTTTATTGCTATTTTTTTTAGTGAGCTTGCAAATTTCCATCTGCCTCTGGACCTATCTTCTGAGCTCTCCCCATACCTCTCACTCATCATCTTCTTGAATCTCCCTTTCTTTGTCTCAGAGGTTCTTCGGCTCAACATGAACATCTAACTTTCCTGTCCATACAGCACCCTTCTCCTATTTTCATATCCATGGCATTACTACAACCTGCTAATGTTACTTTCTTAGCTATTTCTCCAATCGATCCTCTTTATTCCCACTCCACCTATTTTACCCTAGTCTAGCTATTATCACCTGGACTAGTACATGTCTCATCTTAATCCATTCTGGACTGTGTCCATTACATTTTCCATATTTTGGCTAAAGTAATTTTACAGTGCTAATCTCACTATGCTATACCTGCTTCTAACACTGTTGAATCGGGGTTCTTTTTGCCTTTAAGATTAAGGTAGACCTCCTACAAGTGTCATGCACTACTCCAGTTTGCTAAAGTACTTCAGTAGCTCTAGTAAGAAGTAAAGCACTCCCTCCTCAATATCATTTTAGTACAGTTTTAGTCTCAATCATTTTTTTTTATTTTACACAATAAATATTTGGAATCATGAACTTGAAAACAAAGAAAATAAACAATATGGAAGAAAGATCTCCTAGTTTTTCTTCCTAGCTTTCTCTTTCAGTGTTGTCATAAATTGTGTGTCCTTTGGGATTGGTTGACAAACTTGTAGGTAAGCTCCTCTTGGAAATGAATCAAGGCAGGACTGATATCGGCTAGAAAATGTCTTGGAAATTTGTTCAGATTTGATTTATTTGAGATCATGGGAGATAATGTAGGATTGTGTCACTCTGCATATAAAGCATTTTTCATTTTCCACACACAATTAAATTGATGTTAATGACAACTTAATTGAACCCCAAATATCAACGGTTTCTGTATTGATAGCCTGATTGAGTTATTAATGTACTGATACACCTATGATATTGGAAAACCATTATTAGTTAAACCAATTGTCACACATATTGGTTATTTGAAATTCTGGAAAGAACATTTTCCTCTCCATTGCATGTTTCTGTGAAAAATTACAACACATTTTATTTCAAATATTTTAATACTTGTGAAATACATTTTTAACATTGTTAAGCTCATGTAATGTTGCAGGCATTTTATTTTAGTAAATGAGTAAATAGCACTTAATTTAATATTTAATTTGTGCTAGTGTATAGCATTTCTTTTTTATATATTTATTAGAACTCAGAAGGATTAAGTTGACTCATGAGCAAAAAGTCTAGAATGTGAATAGCGTTCTTCTAGTGTTTGTATTCTTTCTTTAATATCAATTGTTCTCAGAGTTGGTCTCCACACAAGCAACACCAATATCACTTGAGAGCTTGTTAGAAATACAAATTCTCAGACCCCACTCCCACCCTACTTAACCAGAATCTCTGAGATGGAACCAGTAACAGGTGTTGCAATAGGCCCTCCAAATGATTCTGATGTACACTAAATATTGAAAACCATATTGTTATGTCACTTATTATATGTTAGATGTGACATGCACCTACATCTTTCTTATTGTTCTTCTTTGACTCACTAATTTTTGGCTACTACAGCACTATCAGCAAATAATTCAATGTTTTATTCCAGCTTACTAACTAGGAGATTCCATACTTAACAATTAGTATTACTAAGTATATTTAAGATAGTACATAATTAAAAGGTTAAAATGTCTAAAAATTAATTGAATCTTCTCATGCCAAACTATATTTAACTTCAATGACATTTGCTAAAAGTTTTATTTTATTTCATTATGGCAACTTAATGATTCTCTAATTCCCACATTGAATTTCCAAAGAGAGAACCACATAACAAGTTTATACTTGAGGAATTATTTTGCTTTCTGTGTGGGAGTGGAACAGTTATTTGCACATCTTCTCTACTTCCATTGAAAAGGATAAGGTAACCCTGAAGGCTGTTGGAGTCTATGGGTGTTGTTAGCAATTAGTATCAAAAAAAGAACATGTTTATTACCTGTTGTTTGCATGCTGAGCATAAATTAATTTGAAAATTCTTTTTTAACTTTTCATTGTATGTTGAAGAGAGCTATTGCTTATCAGGAAATTCATTCTGTGTTCTTAAAACCAAATCTAAATGAGCTTTGGGTACACAGTTTATTTCTATATTAGACATTACTTATGTTTGATTCTGGAGGGCAAACATTGCTACTTAGATGTTAAATTTTAGCACATACAAATTTACTGAAATTCTCACAGGAGTTGTGGGAGATAAGAAATAATTGTACGCGGTGAAAATATAACCTTGATTGCCCCTACTTTTAGCCTAGGTCATCATAATTCAGTTGTTTGATTTAACCAGGAGGGGAAGCATAAAAATTACAACTTAAAATTTTCATGTGAAATTAATCTCATTCAAATTGGCTTACCCCCATACAGTCCCCATACAGTCACTAAAGGTATATCCTAGCAATGTTCTCTCACAGGCTGAGCCCGGGGTGCAAAATGTTAACAATGAAAACTGTAAAGTATATTTAAGTTGGCAGTGTACAACGCATCAACTGGACAAAAGGCAGGACTCAATAAGGCACCTGTGCCAACATTGGATAGAACACGTTGATAACCAAAAGTGGTTAGCAGAACTTCTCTCAATGCATGCATCGGTCAATACAGGCTTCATGGGAATGGCCCCTGTTACGGATGTTTGAAGACTATTATTTGCCCTTAAATAGCTATCATTTAGAGAACTATCTATTCAGTCACTAATATAGCTTCAGTGTGTGAAAAACTGCTCACCATATGAGCTAAATTCGTATATGTAATTGGGGATACTGCAGAAGACAGTTGAATTCTTTGGAGAAAAAGTGGTTTACGAATTGAATACATTAATAATGAATATCGTTACTAGTTTCCTCATGACATAAAGAATAGAGCTGAGGGTTAAATGCATCTCTAGCTTTTTGTAACTCAAGATATGTTTTCCATATCTTAGATAATAAATACTTGTAGTAGGTATTAGCTTATAACTAAAAGTTTGTGCTAAGAGACTCCCCCAGAAGAGTTTGTCTTCTGACATGCTGAATTGCCCCAGGGTTGGTGGCAGCTTAATAAAATATATGAGTGTTCAGTGTGAGACTGTTAAGTTATTTATTCCACTTCTGATACTGCATGCATGAACTGCCACTATTTGATAAATCACTGAAGAGAATGGAAACTGACAAACAACTCTTCCTTTAGCGGCTGGTCACACTGACAGCATCAATAGAAAAACACATCATGGATTCTAAAATGCCACATTTTCACCATTTACCCTGAATAAGACATGAAGCTCTTTAAAGAAAGCAGTAGTACGTTATCATTAAGAGCCAGCTGACAGAGAGGCGAGTGTGCTTTGAACTCTCTCAAGTCATCATTCTTAATTTCTTCTCTTCTTAGATGGAAGGCCCACCCACACGGGCTCTGAGCAAGGCAGGGACTATTGCACCTTTTAAAATCTCGTTGATAGATTGGTTTCATCAACACCCATCCTGGCTCCTGCCCATCGGGAGAGGCTCCTGTTCTCATTAGGGTCCCGTAATGTCTGCAACTAACATTGTTCTCATGCAAATAGAATGACACAGAAGATCAGTGCCATGAAAATTCAATTTCCCCCGACCATCATTACCCTTTTGTTTTTAGTTATTCCCACTTCAATCTGCAGGAGGTAATGTGTGCAATCTGCTGGTACTGTGCAAGATGATTACTACATTTTAGTAATGAATTTCCCAGCTATTGCACCAGGGGGTATTTTAGCAGGATCTCTGGTTTACCTAATGTAGCCTTGGCAGCAAACCTTACCCAGTTCTTCCACAGTGGATTTCCACTAAAGCCAAGACCTGGTTAGTGGACCTTGTATCCAATACTTTTCCTTCTTTAGTCACCAATGACACTTGTGAAAGTAGCACAGGTGATTTGTTTAGTGTTGCTTGGAAAAAAAAAGAAGGTATATGTCTACCTGTCCAAATAAAAGGATGAAAATTCCATCAAAAGAGGTGTAGTAATATTTCTCTGTAGTATTTAACCAAACTTGGGTAATTTAACAAGAAAGTAAAATTCAGGATAGCTCATATAAATATATAGAAATTACAAAGGTGTATAAGTAAAATAAATAATGTTTTGGAACTACTTGGGCTCAGTTGAAAACTAAGATAATTGATGGGGTATATACATTTCAAATTCCTGTACTTAATACTATCCTTATGGGTTTCTTTAACAATAGGGTTAAATATGTAAACAATTTATTGTCAGTGATTTATCAAGTTTTAGAGATTCTCTTTTTCTTCTAAAATTACCCCCCAATCTCTTCATTAATCTCAAAGTTAGCTGTAAGAAATAATAAGGGAGAAGAGGGAGAGAATATAAAGAAAAAAATGTAAATTTATCAGACCTGACAGATTGTATGTCTGCCCCTGTTCACTACAAACACAGAACATGGACTATACTTTCTCTGATGATTGTTATCCTAATAGAAATTGTGAGGGACAACCATACAAGTCATAATTTTCAATGTCATTTATGGAAAACTTATTAATTTCCTCAATAAGTTGAGATGATCTTTCCCAATGAATAAGAAAAGTGCTTTACATATGGTAGCATTTTATGTATAAAGGTGACTAAAAGAATTAGAAGTTTTAAATACTTATCTGAATGAAAAAATTGATAATTATATTTTATAAAGCTTATCTTGGAAAATAATTTTTTATTACAAATGATGTAGAGTAAATGTATTTATGCAATTACATTCACATTTTCTTGAGACATTTTCATTGGATTGACTCATTGGATATATTAGACATTTTTTGATTACTGAAATTGACCAAATTAATAATGTATCCCCATAAGTTGGAGCTGTTGTTATAATGAAAAAAGGAGTTATTTCCTTATCTGAATCATTTCATGTTATAAACTGACATATGTAGTATAGTTCAGCAATTATGATGAAGCCATTTAGAATCTAAACTTCAGACTATCTATGAGACACACCATGCAGTTTAGCTGTGAACAGTTGCCAATGTGGTACAGAAAATCATATTTGAACTACAGTTTTGTACTGCTACTCCATGTCAGATACTGAGCATATAATTACTCCATTCTTGGCATATAATTACACAGAAGTTACAGTTTATATTGACCTTGAGAAATACTGATACTGTAATTTTAAACTAAAAGGACTTGAGTGTGATATTTTATGTTGTTTCAAATTGCGCGTTGAGTTTGGTCTCCTGTAGAATAATATATTACTGTGATAATTTTCCCAATTTCCAATGGAATCAGAATATGTAAAGTGTTATTAAAGCATCCTTTATGACTGAATGGTTAACTGGTTACACAGAGAGGTAAAAGAAGAAATATTCCACTGGGTTGAAAGAAGCTGCTAATTACAACGCCCCCTCCCTGTAAGGTTCATGGCATGTACTTCTTAGAAAGACAGAGCCAATGGAGCATGACTGCCTAGGGCATCTTGGTCCCAGAGGGTTTTAGTTGTTTGTTTAGGTGTTGAGAAAAACACATTATGACTGTAATAATAATTATGTATTTAGAATTGAATTTTTGTATCTGTAACGCAAAGTTCCATCTTGCATAAAAAGCAGTCTCAGCACTATTTTTATGATGCTTCATTTGCATATGAAGCAATATGGGACTATTCCAACACAGGCTTCATTTGACGATGGTGCCACCATTGTTAATTTAGTGTAGTATTAAATATTTCCAGTGGTGACAACTCTTCAAGCAATGGTTGGACTCTTCATTAAGGACAAATGTGAGTTCACACTCTTTAGTTGATATTAAAACTAAGGCTAAAACATTTAAAACAGTAGTATGTCACTTCCATACACTTTTCCATAACATGAAGAAAGTAAAGTAGTTGAACTTTATTTAGTCATTTTGTAGCAATTTCTTTTTATTTTATGAAATATAGCCCAAAGATAATCTAGTTTTGCCTTCTTTTAAGAAATCAGGTTTAGAAATACACGATTCAATTTGAAAATCAGTAAGTTAGCTTCTATTCACTCTCAGATATTTAACATTTTCTTCTCTTTTTCTTCTCTTAGTCTCTCTTCAGGCAAGCAGCAGTCAGGCAATTTCCCTTATTCTGTTCTTCCACCTTGCTCTTTCTTCTTTCTAATCTATTTCTCTATTGTCTTGGTTCTTTACTAAAACATGTCATTTCCTTTCTGGACAAGAATATTCCCATTCTCAAATTAGCCACTTCATGCAAGTTATATATGAAGTCATAGTGTGACAATAATTCAGGGACAAAATTTCTCTAGTGCAAATTTAGTTATACCAATAATATGTTAAAAACATAATCTTTTTCTAAAGAAGATATAGATATAATTCATCTCTTCACAAATCCAATCTGTAAAAATTTGAGAGTTAATTTACCATATTTTAAGTTGGGACATTTGCAAACCTTCTTAAGTCATAGCTTTCCAGTATTATACAAATAGGACATGAGGCAGAAAAACATGCTCTGTGAAACATGATAGCTAAAAAGAAAAAGATAAGATAGACTAAGAATAAATATTATGTCCATACCAGTAATAACAACATGGTATATACTTATACTATATTTTTATTTTCACCTTTTATATTTTGAAATTCTTGGGTGCTTTAAATATATAATTCTGATTGGAAGATAGATACTAAAGTAATATTCGGCTTAACAAGTATTGACCTTACACATTTAGATGTCCTCCAGACAAAGAATGAATAAAAGTATTGTGCTAAGAAAACAGCTACCATTGTTTCTGTATTTAATTAAAATAACTTTCCAGCTGATAAACAACTGTTTCCACATGCAAGGTCCAAGAAATACCATTTTATGAATGCCAAGTTCAGTGTCTTAATGAATTCCTGAAACTTTGCTAATGGAAACAGTATACACCTGCCTCTGTGTCACTTGCTCCTTGATTAAAAGTGATATGACAAAGGACATTGAAAACAACCTTCCTCCTATAAATAACTTATCCTTTATAAATGGCATGTATTTCCTTTTTCCTCTAATAAGGCTACAAAAGGTTTAAAACATTGATGCCTGTGTTGGTGGGGGGATTGGCATTCGAGTAGGGAGACTCTCAAAATCCTGTAGGGTAATAGTTAGGAGTATTACTTTCGAGGCTTCAGTAAAAATGGTGTTACAAATTTTGCATCTTTTGAATGTTATGCAATGTTTTTATATTTCCTGATATCAAAGATGTCTACCAGAATTTAAAATGTATATAATTAAGATATTATTTCTTCCCATATAAACATGTTGTAGGAATAAAGAACTCATAAATGGATTTTTCAAACGTTATAATATTTTACGTTACATAAATTGTTTACCAATTTCTAACCATTTGTATAAGGCAGAGGTCTAGCCAATTCTGATAGTAGTCCTGCTAATCATTCAACTGTTAACTTACAGAGTTTCCAATAATGCCGTGACATACTTTGCATTCTAGGCCATTCATTTCACAGTGCTGTATATTTTAAAACTCTTTAATCACAGAGGTCAACTATAATTGCTGGCATCTTTTTAGGGTACTTCTGCCATTTTTTTTCATAATACCCTGTTGTTTCACACTACAATATTTATCATAATTTTAAATTTTATCTGTACATTCATTTGTTTAATGTCTGTTTTCTCAACCCAATTGATAACTCTATTTTGTTCCCCACCTTACACTTCACACTTAGACATTGTCTGGAATACATGATAAGAGCTTAAGAAAAGTATGTTGAATGCATGTGGTTTATAATCATTTAACTAAATATCTTACTGTTACTCTTTAAAAAATTATCTATATTTTAAATTTATTTTTGGCATAGCCAAAAATGATGTGTCTGGAAAGATGGATGGATAGCTAGACAGATATACACACAGATAAAATAGATAATTCCATATGCATGCAGAGTTGTGTTCTTAAGTTGATGATCTGTTGATACATTCATGAGTTTTCCACGTTTCCTGACACCTATATTTTTGTAAAGTTTAATTGAAATATATATGCAGAAAAGTTACAAAAATCATAAGTCTCCAGCTTGATAAATTTTTACTAGCCAAACACATGTGTGCTAGCAATCTTCAGATTATGAAATAGACCAGAATAGACCAGAGAAGCCCTCTCATGCCCCATCCTGATCCTTTCCCCCTAAGAGAACCTGTCTAATCTTGACTCCATAGAGTGAATCTACTTTTATCTTCACTTTTTTACTTTAAAAAACTTCAATATAGAGAAAAGTTCAAATAGTGTAAATAATAGCAAGCATTAACCTTTACCGAAATGCAATATTTGTTATCGCTATAGAGAAAGTCTATCGCTTTCTCTATACACACATACCATTTCAGTTTTATTTGCACATGGTGACACTTCACCCACAAGTACTCTATCATGTATATACTAAGAACCAACATTATTCTACATAATGCCAATAAAATTTTCATTCAGGAAATTTAATATTGATACATTATTTAATTAAAAGTCTACACACAAATATCTGCAATTATTCCAATTATATCAATTGTATCTGTTATAATTTTTGTGACACAAAATACAATTCAAGATCATGCATTGCCTTTGGTTATTCAGTCTCGCAGCATTTATCTCTTTCTTTCTCTTTGTCTCTTTCTCTGTCTCTCTGTCACCCGAAAATGCACTCTTTCTTTTCACTCTCTCTGTTGTATCCCTTGAAACCTACTTGGGAACTTTTCTTTTTTCCTTCATCTCCAAGCAAAAGAGAGGCTACTGGAGTGGCAATTAAACCTATATAGGTATTGTTTTGTGATATATTTCATTTCATAAATGTGTAGTTTTCTATAGTCTTCCAAAACATTGAATTTTCTGTGTGATGTCTAGGCTTTAAGAAGGTATGGTAGCATTAGAAAAAACTTAAAATCACATTTTCTCTTGTGGAGTATATTAGCATTGTTAAAATAATGAATACATACTTTTTTTTTAATATGCTGAATTAGCCCTCAGATCTTCTCACTTAATAATTTTGTCAAATTTTTATGGAAGTTCCCCTGCCATTTCCATCAGTTATTAGACAATGGAACCTTTCTTCTAATTGTCTACCAAGGGTGGTGACATGATATTTCTCTGCAGCATTAACTTCATTGTTCCCTATAAAACTTAACGTGACAAAAATCTGGCTTATAAATGAGAGACCTGTCTTCATCTTGATCAGACAAATGAAATTTGTAATTCAAATGATAAAAATGAACATAATATATATCTTGAAAAACATGTTGTAATATGCCTATTTGGTTCTCTTAAGGTTGATTCCAAACATCCCTACAAGGCATTGATTGTATACATTTAGCAAAGCTGAGAGTGCAGTGAACTCCCCAATGGCTTGGCATTCCATCACTGCACACAACAATAAAACCTTCCAAGCACTTTGCTTAGTCTACCTCTGATGGCTCCCAACACATGACAAAGTCAACTTCAGAATGGTTGTATAACCAGTCTGTCTCTTAACCTTGATGTTAGCCTAGCTCTTATGAAATCTTGTTATGAAAAAAAAATCATGGCTAGACACAGTTAAAAGGAATGTCACTCTGTAATCCCTATTGTGGGATTTTCTGGGAGTTTTCTGACCTCCATAGGGAGTATTTGTCCACTCAATTATGTTTGCCAAGTTATTGCCTTAAAAACTAGCAGGAAGAATAAGAACTATCAAGTCTGATTTGAAATCTTGGTCTTCCTTTTCTCATTTCTTTAACCCTAGAGACCTAGACAATGGAGCTAGCTGTATTCTTCACACTCTCATAGTTATATATCTCATTATACTGCAATTAATTTTTGCTTGCTTTCCCTCTTATTAAAATGTTATATAGTTATAGCAAATACCATTCCAGCTTTAATTTTTTTTTTTTTTTGCCCCAGCTCCTAATAAGTTCATGCCCTGTAGTAGAGAAATTAAAACAAACAAAAAGTCCGTTTACTGTGAGAATGTTTTCATGATTGAATGAACAAATTGGCCCAAGTTTGCCCTCGCGGAGGGTTCCCTCTGCCTTCTACCACATGTGCATCCCTTCATGACATCTTGAAGAACTCCAGAGTCGACTTCTGGGAAGGACCGAATGTGTTGCTGGGCTGGGCAAACTTGTCAATTTTCCCCATTTTTATCTATGGGAATGTTTTGTCCCAGGTTAAGGTAACTGCTTTTGTGCAAAGGTTGTTTTTGTCTTTAAGTGCATACGGGAAATGGGGAGCAACAGTGATTTTTATTTCCAGTGTTCAAAACAGAAGAATTGAATGAGCACAGAATGTTTTTCCCTCCATTTATATACTTCTCTGATTGTGTCTATACATATGCAAATGGAAACATTCAGATTCTAGCTTCTAAAGATATGTGAATAAATAAAGTACATGTCTGTGTTCTTGTTTTCGGAGTGAGTTCATGAGCAAGTCATTAGGCTGTCATAGTAAAGTGGTTATTTAACATTATGTTTAGTTTAAAAACTTCAGTTGGACACTTGGATTTTTTTCAATGTTCATAATCAGATATTAGATACCTGTGAGTAAAATAGTCCTCCGCAGCAGTTTTTGTCTTCAAATTTGTCAGGTTTTAATAAACTTGTATCAATGTCTACCAGGCAAAGACTCTAAATTAGAATGAAATAAATAAAAAGAGATCATCAGTCTCCTGACTTGCCAAATTGTTTGTAAATCACTCTTACTGGGTTAACAGATTTGTACTTAAACTCCCCTAAAGAGTGTTTCTGTTATTGTTAATAAAAATGCCATATGCTAAATGCAATGCAAGTAATTTCCTGAATATTCTTTCTGAAAATTACTTCATTACCTATAAATCAAGCCTACTTACCTGCACTATTTCGGTGAAAACTTTTCTCCGTAACTATGCTTGAGCAGTTAAACTAGAAACCTACTTTAGATATGACTGCCTTGATGTTTGCCTTTTTTCTCCTTTTTTACTTTACTTTTTTTTTTTTTTCATTCTAAAGATACAGGTCACTCTAAGAAGGTAGTTCATGAGTTAAAAGTGTTCCAAAAGGTTGGGGATTACAATCGAAAGAGACACACTTCCCCACAAAGGGGACGGGAGTTCAGCATGAGCCTTCCCACTATGGTTCTCCTGGGGTCTCTCGGGGGTGGGATGGGATCTGACAGTGATGGGCTTCCCTTGACTGCTTCTTTTCTTTGTACCTAACTCTGGTCCATAAATAGAGCAGCACATCATGCTCCGAGATTGACACCAGGGAAGCTTCATAAATCAGCAAGTGAGTGTTCCGGCATGATCCTTTGGCCGCTGCCTTCCCTCCAGAGCTGACACCTGTCACCTTTTAAAGAGTGTACGTTCTCTGTCACCGTAGCCGAATCCTGTCTTTTTTTTAAATCCATTCTTATATTCTGTCTAGGTGGTATTATGTGGGTGGCTGCCCATATGTTATTAAATCATATTAATAATAATTACCAGTATGCACTAAGTAGGTTTTTATTTATGCCTAAAATATTGATATTGGAATTTCCAGATAATCATTTGGGTATACAGCTAAGGATATAGTACAAAATGCATTTATTTTTTAAATGAACACAAGCACATTAAATGAACATAAGCCTGTGTATAAAAAGAGACCATATGTATATATATATATGTATATATATATATTTGTAATCAGTGATAAAATGTTGCATTTAGTGGGCTTAGGTTGTAACTAATACTTTAGAACATTTAAAATTATGAGAATTCTTAAGAATCTTAAAAAATCTGGTAGTTAAGGTAAGTGCTTTGAATATCATTAGACTGTAAGCTCAGTTAATTCAGTAAGCATTGTGATTTGTTAGCATTAAAATATATATATTTTCTCTGTGGTATAGCTATCACTTAATTGGAAAAACATATGTGAGTCAATCCCACTGTTATCTGGTTTTATTTTGTCCTAATTATGATTTCTGTTTAAATGGCGTTATAGAATCCCCTAGATTTTAGAGAGGAGGTAATGAAAACGGTTTATAAAAACTTAGCAAGTCGCTAATCTACATGAGCAGAAGTTTACCTCTCTTCAATATTTGCCTGTTAAATACACTTAACATAAAATAATCAACACATATTAAAAATTTCTTACTCTCCCTAATGAATGTTTAAGATTCTATTTTGAATTCTATTAAAGCAAGTGACGACCACAAGGTGTTTGTAATTGGGGGGTATTAAGTGCAAAATACAAGCAGAAGGTGCTTAAAAGGGGCAGAAAAAGTCAGTTTCCTATTGATTGGACTGTGGTGGGATAAATGTGTGGCTTCTGCCCTTAATGGAAGCTGATTGTTCAGGGATGTGCCGGTGAGACTGGTCGATTCTTGAGCTATTGTTTACTGGGAAGGACAATATCAATTTTCCAGCGGGATGATTGGTGGGATGTCAAGGCTGTCACCCTTTTCTCCTCGTCACTGACAGACAGCCTAGTGACAATTACCAGTGATGGGACATTGCCTGCATTGGCATATACACTAGAGGATATAACTGGCAAACAGAAAGAGAGAAAAGCACTCCTGTAAAAAAGATATAATCAGCAGTTGTCAGGACTGGTTACATATATGATGTCTGAATAACAGGCCCACAGCACATTACCTTTGCCACTGAGGTAGCATGCAGCCTGCTTCATCTTGCTTAGAAAATTAATCTTAGAGTAATGGTGGGGTATTCCACTAATTGTTGGCATTATTTCTACTTGAGAGTTAGTATCAGAACAAAAATATTTTCTTTTACTTTTTTTCCCTAATTAAAATAAACTTTGGAAAATTCAAGTGGTCTTGAAAGTAGATATGTTTATGCTTTATAGACATGATTACATTTGTGGTATGTTTCCTCATGAGTTAAGTTTTATGATATTTCCTGCTGGACTCCTGTTATTGGAAAAAGTCCACATACACAACTAATGAGTTGTGTTGCATAGGTACCAGAACGAGAGACTAAATTCCATAATTTGGCCAGAAAAGCATCATTTAAATGGAGTATGTTCTGTGCAGGGTGGATAGCACATGTGCACATCTACCAGATTTTCTATAAAAGTTCTTCTGTCAGTCTCATGTTTTCCATTTCTTTCTGTTCCATTGTTTAATAATGTCAAACACGTGTTTTTAAAAAAGGTCAGTATCTCCAAAGCCTACCTTAAGACATAGAGAAACTAATATCTAAATTAGTCAGAGCACCTGGAGCACCAGAATTGTCAAGTAGCTATATTTCTTTCTCAGCAAGAGGCTATTCTTTTTGTTAATTAATAAATGCAACTTATGTAACTTAATTCATTATATTTGGCTTATTCACTTCTTATACTATTATCTTCTGCTGGAAATTTCTGTTTGGAAAAATTCACAATGAGTATAGTTTTATATAGTCAAACTTACATATTTTTCTTTTGTAGGAATTATACACCCCTCACATTCAGATTTTTTTTTTAGGACCAATAAGATTTTATTCTAAATATAGCTGATTCTTGTTTATGGTATTTATGTTTTATAACATAGTACTGTTGGCCATGAAGTCAATGTTAATGAATCACATTCAGATTTTATCCTCAGCATCACAATGAAAATATCTGTGCATTCTCAGATAAAAATATTTTTTTCAACATCTCTATAAAATATATCGCATAGGAATACCCTCTAAGCTTATACATAATTGCCTAATGAGGATTGCTTTAGAGTAATCACTGTAGAGATGGAAATCTTTGAATAAATGATGGTTGGTTATCTCCCGTCTGTGTGGTGTGCATGACTTATATTAGATGTATTTCTCCTTTGCGAAAAGTGTCTTCTTAAATACCATGTATGTGATTTTAAAAGGAATATATGTGTGTGTGTATATATATATATATAATAAAATTTGTCAAACATTAGAAAGTGCAAATAATGTTATAAAATCACACATTATTCTATTTAGAGGAGAGCATTGTTAGCATTTTCGTATTTGTCCATTTGGCTTTTGTTTAAAAAGATTTTAAGTGTTTATGTGTGTGTATGCTCTTTTAAGTGTTTTCAGTGATGCTGTTTTTCAATTGGATAAATATATAGACAAATCTATGATTTTGGTGGTGTACTTTTATGTTAAAAAAGTAAGTTTTGATACTGCCAAATGATTACATATGGAGGTTGTTTCTGGTTGTGCTTGTAAGATGCCATACAAAAGTTATCATTAATTTCCTTCCATAAACCATGGGCTAATTGATTTTCCATTGCACTCATTAAAAATAGATACTTAGCCTTTCAGAAGATTGTCTCAGAAACCCAAAGCAGGGCCCAGGTCCTCTGGGATGCCATCAACTGACCATTCCATCAGGCCTAGAATAGTGGCCCTCCTACTTGTCAGAACTGAAGTATTTATCCCATTTCCCAGCAGATAAACATTTGCAAGGCAAATAATAAATTAGCCATTAATCAGAAGAATGTTTGCATTCGATGAACTCTGAATGGAGTGGAGATGTCAGGTAGATAGACAAGGTAAATCAACAAGGCAGAATCAATCACGAGGAAGAGCCACCCATGATTTAGAAAGCATTGGCTCTAACACTTAAGGACTTTGGAAGGTAAGAATATTTTGTAAAGGGAAGAAACCTATTTAGATAAAGATGTGGGTAGATTTTAAAAATAGACAGCATATTAACAATTTTTACAATTTAAGGCTTCAACTTACTGGCACATCATTTGAAAGTTTGATTTGAATAAAGAGATTGTCAAATATTTATTTTTAAAGACTTACATATTCAAATAATTTTTTTTTCAATCCCAGGAGAACTCTAGTATTTCGTGAAAAGTTCCCACATCATTATTCTTTTTTTTCAAATTAACAATTTGGCAAGTAATTGTTTTAAAAACAAGAAACTATCTTTATATTTTAGTGTTCCTTTTTTCCTAATTGTGTTTACCCTTTCACATGTATGATGTAACAACTTTCAGATCTGTTGTCTGAGAGGCCCATGTGTTGAGCTTTGCTTGGCCACTTAATAATCATGTGATCCTGGGTAAGTTACTTAACCTTTATGACCCTCAATTTCCTCATTTTAAAATACGTCCTGGCACTGTTAATTTTTTTTTTTTTTACATAAAGACACCTGTATGTTATATAAATTTATTCTAAAGCATTATTCATATTTAAAATTTTTTAAAATATCATTATTGTTACACATCTTGTTCCATGCCTAATCGGTTAGCAATGCATATCTTGTTTCTGAAGATATTATGTCTAAGGGGATTAAAAGGCTCAGCGGTTATAAAAAGCAATATTATCTCCTCTAATTCTCTTGAGGTTAGAAACTACAACCTTTGTTTTCTCAGAATTGACCATCAGGGAAATTGCTCTTGACTCCAAACACCTACCATCTGGCATCTTCTATCTTCTCATTGTGACATACAGTGCCTCAGCCATCCTAAAAGTTAAATTTGTGGTATATCCTGGACTCTCCACACATGTATTATTCATTTATTTACCAAAAAGTACAAAAAAGAATGGGAGTAAACAGAATAACCATAGTTGTCAACATTGCTTTCCTGACTCTTCATTTGCCACGCACTCACTTTCTTCTGTAAGTATAATTCTATCCCCCGGTTAGCTTTTCTACACTAGGTATCTTACAAAGTAATGACACCTTTTAACCAAGACATTAACTGGGTCATGGGTGTCCCATCCCCGTTGCTTCACTTGACTAAGAAAATCTTTCTAATCAGGAATTTTAAATGGATATTTGCAATGTTTATTAGCATTGCCTCAAGCATAGAGAACAATTAAAATGTTTTGAAATTTCAGAATATATAAATTACTCTCACAAAAGATTTATTTATACAATCATAAAGAAATTAACCCTTATTAATAAGTTTAAAATGAAAACCATTCAAGTCAACATATTTCAGCTGGCGTTAATGCTACTTGCTGTGTTTTTTTTCTTCCTTTTTTAAATACATCTGTACCCTCTACCCCCATGTCATTTTTGTCTTTCACTCTTGGCAGACAACTTTAACCTGAATTTAATGAAGAAATAGAAAATTATCATATGTGAAGTAATCATTGTTTACCTCAAGATTTCTCCAGATCTTCATTTACCATTTTTTTGTTTCTGTTCTGATATTCATATCTAAGACAAATAAACATAACAGCTTATGTTTATGTTTTTCATTTACTCCCAGTCTATACCTGTCAAATATCTACTCTTTCAGTTTCATTCTTTATTAATTCTTCCCCAAAATGGAAGCATACTCAGCTCCTCTCCATCCTAAACACCGGACAATATAAATAGAAAAATTCTGTAAGATTTCATAAAGAGAAAGAATTACATTTAGTTTTGAAATCTAAAAAGTCTTCTTAAAAGCAGTAGCATTTGAAGATACCTTTAAATACTATTATTTTAAAGTCTGTCATAACATAAATAGTACTTACTGTCATCATGAATTCTTTTCTGTAAAATATTACCCACATTTAATAGCTAAGGCTACAATGAGCCACATGATCTTTTTAACTGTTTGAATTTACAACTCATATATTTCACAACAATCCTGTGAGGTAAATTCTATTACTGTTCTCATTCTACAGATGTGGAAACTGAGTCAGAGAGAGATTTAAGTAACTTGCCTGAGGTTATATATCTAGTAGTACTTGTTAGAGCCAGAGTTTGTACCTAGTTGACTCTAGAGTCTGTGTCTGGGCACTATATTTACTGCTTCCCTACATAATGCTTGCACATATTATTAATTATAAAGCTATTAGGTCTATGAGCCTTACAAATCCATTTTCGGAGTTAGTAATCTTTTGTCTATAGAGCATCCAAAGAGAAATAGCATGAGATAGATCAGAAATTTAGACTGGAACTATATTGTAGAAGTTCTTGAATGCTAGACTGAAGAATTCTGACTCAATTTAATCAGAGCACAATGAGAAGTTATCAAAAAGTTTTGAACAGGAAGTGATGGTGTTGGAGCTACACATTAGTGACTGTAGGATAGTCTGAAGCAGGAAATGCTGATTAAATGAATGATCATTTAGAAGCTATTGCAGCAGCCTTTGTGAAAAAGTGTGAAGCCTAAATCAGGAAGGTGACTAGGAATGAAATACATTTGTGAGAATGGTTTCTGTCGGATTTACAAGATTGGGCAAGCTGGAGTAGTCATGGTCCTTTGTAATGGTCTTTAGGATCAAAGTCAAGAGGAGTCACTAATGAAAATTGGATCAAATCAGCCTGAATATTTAATTTGGGATATATCTGACTTGGTACATGTTGAGTTTGATGTATTAATGGAAAATCTAGATAAAATTTTGGAAATATCATCCTAGAATTAGGGAGAAAAATCAGAGATAGAAATATAATTTTATAATTATCTAGCTAAAAGACACTGAAGCCGTTTCAGTAGATGGAATTATTAAAGAATGAGGTACAGAAAAGAGAGAGGGGCTGGGGCAGGAAAAAGCTGAGGAATTAGTCTGCTATAGCACCTACATTTAAGTAACAAGTAGCAGAAACTAGAAAAGGAGAGCTCCAAAATGTTGATTGAGAGCTAGAATAATAGAGTCATAAACAATGAAAGAAAAGAGAGCTCCAAGAAGCAGGAGGTAGTCAAAAATTCATTTACTTCAGAGCTAACTGAGAAAAAGTTGTTTACTTTATGCAAAATCTCTAAAGAACACTCTCTGTTGGTCATTGTTACTGAGAACCTTGAAGAATGATGGACGTAGAGTAAAAGCCTAAATATGAATAAGCCAGTAAAAATGCTCAATAAAAGAAATATGTATATGATATTCATATGGGCAGATTGTCCTTTATTTTCTGGGTTTGTGTGGAAGAAATAATGCTTTTAAACTAAAGAAAGATCACAACACATTTTATTTATCATTCCATTTTATAAATTTATTCTTATTTATTTCTCCTCCCAAAAAACTTGCAGATCTTACTAGATCACATGCTTAAACTTAAAAAAAACAGATCTTAGATTAGTGAAAATAAAAGTTTTTATATTTTTTAGGAATGAACTGCGTTATGTTAAAACTATATCCCCCCTGGCCTGGTCCATAGAACAGAATGAATTTTATTCTAGAAGTATGTGACCTCTTATTTTAATCAACTGTTCTTTAATTTTATTACATAAAACTTCCGAGTTTAAGGCTGACATGGATCAAAGCCAGAAAGCAAAAATACAATCTTGACATGCTTCATGTGAGAACAAAAATAATAGAAGTGATAGAGTACTACATATTTAAGTACAGAGTGGGCTGAATCCATGGATGCAGGGCCCATAGATAAGGAGGGGCAACTGTAATTTAGAGTATAGCTTTCTAATTTTTAATTAAATATATATGTTGAAAATTAATAAGATGGAAGAGAGAAATGTCATATACCCTGCGAAGTGAATTGTTAAGTAGATTTTTTCCCCTTCATGTTGTCCAATGAATCAACACAAATCCCTCTTCCATCCATAAATATGTAGGTATATGTGCTAAATAAATATGCTTACCATCCCATACTTCTTTGACTCCTTAAATGTTTTCTAATTCACATAGTCAACTAGCATTCATTACATTTCTACTATGTTCCTGGAAGTGTTGAGGTTCAAAGAGAGAACAGTAGAAAATAGAGACAAAGATCTGTCTATATAGAGGATCCATGTGAAAGAACTAGGAGACAAACCTATAAATAACATACAATTTAATATTAGGTGAACAGTAAAGACAACATAAAAGAGATAAGGGGGTAGAAAATGCTCTTGAGGTGGGGATGCTGTCCAAGGTAGGATGATGGGGACAGCAATGGAAAAGGTCAATCTGTTGCATACTGTTTCTTTCTTTTTTTTTTTTTAAAGCCATTATTGCTATTTTTATTTTTTGTTGACACTTTCAATACAGTTTTTTCTTTGTTGAAGTTTTTTTTCTTTATTTCTAATTTACATACCATGCCTTTACTCCATTTTAAGTGTACAATTAAATGGTTATTAGTAAATTTACAAAGTTGTACAGCTATTCACATAAATCAATTTTAGAGGATTTCCTTCTCCCTATTGAGAACCCTAATTCCCATCCCCAAATACATTTCAAGCATGCCCCTCCCCTCCACAGTGCTCACCACATCCCTCAGATGTGGGTCTACCCCCCATCCCCTAAATCCCTAGTGAACTCTACCACCATTTGAGCACCATGGTGTTAATCAGTCAGTACCAATTTGATGGCAAGTACATGTGGGGCCCATTCTTCTGGTCTTTTGTCACCTCACGTCGAATAATGGGCTCAAGCTTAATCCAGGATAATATAAGTGGTGCTAGCTCACTGTCATTTCTTAAAATTGAGTAATATTCCATTGTAAACATATACCAAATTTTAATAATCCACTCATGAATTGACGGGCACTTGGGTTGTTTCCAAGACCTAGCAATAGTGAATTGTGCTGCCAGAAACATTTGGGTGCAGATGTCTTTATCATAGAATGTCTTATGCTCTTTTGGGTAGATGCTTAATAATGCTATTGCTGGATCAAATGGTAATTCTATTTTTAGCTCTTTGAGGCATCTCCAAATTCTTTTCCACAAAGGTTGCACCAATTTGCAGTCCCACCAGCAGTGTAAGAGTGTTCCTGTCTCTCCACATCCTCGCCAGCA
>CAUYRT010030688.1:0-45433 GCA_963574885.1 Lepilemur ruficaudatus
ATTGTACACTTAAAATGGAGTGTTGGTTGTACGTAGATACAGTTGGAGCACTATGTATGTACTCTATGGACTACTTTGACAGAGTAGATTTTTGAATGTAACAAGATAAGTCAACTTTAGTGGTAATATATTTTGGGAAATCAGTTCACTACAAATTGTGACTGTAAACATTGTACTGTAAATGCTTTGTAGTTTTCCCTCAATAAAAAAAAAAAAGAACAAAGACATTCTATAAAAAAGACATCTGCAATCGAATGTTTATAGCATCACAATTCACAATCACAAAGATGTGGAAACAACCCAAGTGCCCATCAATACATGAGTGGATTAATAAAATGTGGTATGTGTATGCCATGGAGTACTATCCAGCTATAAGAAACAGTGGTGATATAGCACCTCTTGTATTTTCCTGGATAGAACTGGAACCCATTCTACTAGGTGAAGTATCCCAAGAATGGAAAAATAAGCACCACATGTACTCACCAGAAAATTGGTTTCACTGATCAACACCTAAGTGGACATATGGGAATAACATTTATCAGGTGTTGGGCAGGTGGGAGGAGGGAGGAGGGGATGGGTGTATACATACATAATGAGTGCGATGCGCACCATCAGGGGGAGGGACATGTTTGAAGCTCTGACTCCAGTGGAGGGGAAAAAGAGGGCAAGGCAACATAATTAACCCAAACATTTGTAGCCTCATAATATGCTGAAATAAATAAATAAATAAATAAATAGACTGCCCCAGCTGGACTCTGTCCTGACCATCCTGTTCCAACAGCTCAGGCCATGCACCAGGAGCTCTGCACACAGTTAGGGAGTGCATGGACACCTCCCCCTTCCTACCTCCAGCCACAGCCTCCTTCTAGCCTTCATCAAACATATAAGTAATTAACCGGCAAAAGACACAAAAATCAATATCTTACCCCAACAGGGTTGTGCAATGTTCAATTCTGTTTTTCCAAGGGAAGTGATCAGAAGCCTGTGCACACGTAAGAGATGTTTTGAAAGAGATGTAAACATCTGAAGTCAGCATGGGAACTTAAATGAAAGAATTAAGAGAAACAGATCTCAGCTATGGCCCTATGTAGATGGCTAGGATACTAGTAAAATTTGCATTTCACAGAGAGCACACGGATAAAATGTATCTATCATGACATTTTTATTATTTCAAAATATTACAGGGATACAATTGTTTTTGGTTACCTGTATTGATTTTGTTATGCTTGAGTCAGGGTTATAAGTGTGCCCATCACCCAGATGATGTCTATTGTATCCACTAGGTAGGTTTTTACCCATACCCTCTTCCCCTCTGCTTGCATTCCACTGAGTTTTCCTTCCTTCTGTGCATATGTGCACTCATCGGTTAGTTCCAGTTTAGTAGCGAGTACATGTAGTGTTGGTTTTTCCATTCTTTAGATACTTCTGTTAGGATAATGGTCTCCAGTTCCATCCAAATTGTTGCAAAAGGCCTTAATTCATCTTTCTTCATGGATGAATAGTATTCCGAAGTATACATATACCACATTGTGTTAATCCACTCATGCATGAATTGATGGGCATTTGGGTTGATTCCACATCTTTATAATCCTGAATTGTGCTGCAATGAACATTTAAGTGCAGGTATCTTTTTGATAAATGACTTATTTTCCTTTGGGTAAATACCCAGTATTGGGATTGTTGGATCAAATGGTAGATCTACTTATAGTTCTTTGAGGAATCTTCATACAGTTTTCCATAAAGGTTATACTAATTTGCAGTTTCACCAACAATGTATAAGATTTCCTTTCTCTCTGTATCCACAATAGCATCTATTGTTTTTGGACTTTTTAATAAAAGCCATTCTAACTGGGGTAAGGTGATATCTTATTGTGGTTAAGATCTTATCTGCATTTCACTGATAATTAGTGATGTTGAGCATTTTTTCATATGTTTATTGGCAATTTGTCTATCTTCTTAAACTTCTGTTCATGTCTTTTGCCTGCTTTTTAGTGGGGTTGTTTGCTTTTTCTTTGCTGATTTGCTTCAGTTCTTTGTAGATTCTAGTTTTCACCGTTTATCAGATGTATACCCTGTGAATATTTCTTCCCATTCTGTAGGTTGTCTATTTGCTCTGCTGATTATTTCCTTGGCTGTGCAGAAGCTTTTTAATTTATTCAAAGCCCCATTTACTTATTTTCTTTGTTGCTGTGATTGCCATTGGGTTCTTCTTTATAAATTCTTTGCCTAGGCCTATATCTAGAAAAGTTTTCCAACATTTACTTCTAGAATTCTTATGTTTTCAGTCCTTATGTTTAAGTCTTTTATCCATCTTGAATTAATTTTTGTGAGTGGTGAGAGATATGGATCCTGTTTCAATCTTCTGCATGTGGCTATCCAATTTTCCCAGCAATATTTATTGAATAAGACTTCTTTTCCCCAGTGTATACTGTTGTCTGCTTTGTCAAAGATCAGTTGGCTATATGTAGATAGTGTTATATATGGGGTCTCTGTTCTGTTCCATTGGTCTTTGTCTCTATTTTTGTGCTAATACCATGCTGCTTTGGTTACTATACTTCGTAGTATAGTTTGAAATCTGGTAATGTGATACTTCCGACTTTGTTATTTTTGATTAAGGTTGCTTTGGTAATTCAGGATCTTCTCTGGTTCCAAATGAAGCATAGAATTATTTTTTTCTAGATCTGTGAAATATGACCTTGGTATTTTGATGGGGATTGCAATGAATCTGCAAGTCACTTTGAATAGTATGGACATTGTAACAACGTTGATTCTACCGATCCATGAACATAATATATTTTTCCATTTGTTTGTGTCATCTGCTATTTCTTTCCTCCATGATTCATAGTTCTCTTTGTAGAGATCTTTCACCTATCTGGTTAAGTATATTTTTAGGTATTTTATTTTATTTATAGCTATTGTGAATGGCGTTGAGTCTTTTATTTGACCCTCAGCTTGACTGTTATTAGCGTTTAGTAATTCTACTGATTTGTGTACATTGATTTTGTAACCTGAGACTTTGCTGAATTTATTTGTCAATTCCAGGACTCACATGGTGGAGTCTTTGGGATTTTCTATATATAAGATCATGTCATCAGCAAAAAGCAATAGTTCAATCTCCTCTTTCTTGATTTGGATACCCATTATTTGTTTCTCTTGCCTGATTGCTCTGGCAAGGATTTCCAGCACTATGTTGAATAGAAGTGGTGACAGTGGGCACCCTTGTCTTGTTCCAGGTCTTAGTGGAAATGATTTCAACTTGTCACCATTCAATATGATATTTGTTCTGGGTCTGTCATAAATGGCTTTTATAATCTTGAGATATTTTCCTTCTATATCTAGTTTGTGGAAGGTTTTTCTGAAAGGGTGGTGAATTTTGTCAAATGCTTTTTCTGCATCTACTGAAATAGTCATATGGTCTTTGTTTTTGCTTCTGTTTATGTGGTGAATCACATTTATTGATTTCTGTATGTTGAATAATCCTTGCATCCCTGGGATGAAGCCCACTTGGTCATGTTGGGTTATTATTATTTTTTGATACACTATTGAATTCAGTTTGCTAGTAACTTATGAGGATTTTTACATCTATATTAATAAGGGATATTGGTCTGTAGTTTTCTTTCTTTCTGGCACCTCCTTTTGGCTTTGGTATCAAGGTGATACTGGCTTCATAGAATGAGTTGGGGAGCATTTCTTCCTTCTCAATGTTATGGAATAATTTCTACAGCATGAGTACCAGCTCTTCTTTGTAGGTCTGGTAAAATTCAGCTTTGAATTCATCTGGTCTGGGGATTTTTTGTTGTTGCAATCTTTTTTATTACTGATTCAGTTTCATTGCTTATTATTGGTTTGTTTAGGAGTTCTATTTCTTCCTGATCGAGACTTGGGAGGTTATGTGTTTCCAAGAATTTGTCCATTTCCTCTACATTTTCACATTTATGTGCATAGAGATTTTCATAGTATTCACAGATGATATTCTGTATTTCTGGGTATCAATTGTAATATCTGCTTTTTCATATCTGATTGAGCTGATTTGGGTCCTTTCTCTTCTGTTCCTGATTAATCTAGCAAGGATTCTATCAATTTTGTTTATATTTTCAAAAAACCAACTTTTTGTCTCACTGATCCTTGTATTTTTTGTTTTGTTTTGTTTTCCATTTTGTTTAGGTCTGCTCTGACCTTAGTTATTTATTTTCTTTTGCTGGCTTTGGGTTTGGTTTTCTCTTCCTTTTCTAGTTCCTTGAGATGTGTCATTAGACTGTTAATTTGTGATCTTTCTGTCTTTTTGATGTAGATATTTAAGGCTATGAATTTTTCCCTCAGGACTGCTTTGGCTGAATCCTATAGATTTTGACAGATTGTGTCTCCTTTGTCATTCAGTTTGAGGACTCTTTTGACTCCATATTAATTTCATTGTTGACCCAATAATCATTCCCTAGCAGTTTTTTAAATTTCCATACCTTTGAGTAGAATCTAGTGTTTCTCTTGCAGTTGATTTCTAGTTTTATTCCACTGTGGTCTGAGAAGATACATGATATGATTTCTATTTTTTTGAATTTGTTGAGACATGTTTTGTGGCCTAAGATATCAGTCTTGTAGAATGTTCCATGTGCTGATGAGAAGAATGTATATTTAGTAGTTTTGGGGTCAAATGTTCTGTAAATGTCTCTTAGGCCAATTTGTTCTAGACTCCCATTTAAGTCCAGTGTTGTTTTATTTACTTTCTGCTGGGATGATCTGTCTGGTTCTGTCAGTGGGGTGTTGAAGTCCCCAGCAATAATGATATTGTTGTTTATCTCTTGTCTCAGACCTAGTAGGGTTTGCTTTATGAAATATTTAGGATCATGATGTCTTCTTGTTGAATTGTTCCCTTTACCATTATATATTGACCATCTTTGTCTTTTTTACTATTGTTGATTTAAAGTCAATTTTGTCTGATATGAGAATGGCTATACTTGATTTCTTTTGATTTCCATTTGTATGCATTATTTTTTTCTATCCTTTCACCTCGAGTCTGTATAAGTCCTTGTGGACCAGATGTGTTTCCTGGAGACAGGAGATATTTTGGTTGTATTTTTTCATTCATTCAGCCAGCGTGTATCTGTTGAGTGGGGCATTCAGACCATTCACATTGACTGATAGAACTGATATTTGGGATGCTGTTTTGTTAATTCCATTGGATATACCTTGTTACTTTATTTTACCTCTTGTGCTGTTGTTTTATATGATCTCTGAGCTTTAGCTTTTGGGTGGTTTTACTCTGATGGGTGTCTATTGTGTTGATTCATGTGTAATGCATTTCTGAGTATTTCCTACAGGGAAGGTCTGGTCTTGACAAATGCCCTGAGTGTTTGCTTGTCTGGAAAAGTCTTTACTTCACCTTCATATGTGAAACTTAGTTTTTCAGGATACAAAATTCTAGGCTGGCAGTTGTTCTGTTTAAGATGACTGAGGTAGGGCCCTAATCCCTTGTGGCTTGCAAAATCTCAGTTGAGAAGTCTGCAGTTACCCTGATGGGTTTTCCTTTGTAAGTTACTTGATGTTTTTGCTTCCCAGCTTTCAGGAGTTCCTCCTTCATGTTGACTTTGGCCAGTCTAATGACAATGTTTCTAAGTGATTGCTTCTTTGCAATGACTCTCCCAGGTGTTCATTGAGCTTCTTGTACCTGGATTTCTAAATTTCAAGCAAGACCAGGGATCTTTCCCTCAATTATTCCCACAAATAGATTTTCTAGCCTTTGTTGATTTTCTTCTTCACCCTCATAGATGACTATAACTCTTATATTTGGCCATTTTACATGTGTCATATTTCTTATAGGCTATGTTCATTACTCTTAATTCTTTGTTTTTTATTTCGACTGAGTTAATTTGAAAGAGTTTTATTTAAGTTCTGAGATCCTTTCTTCTGCCTGGTCTAGTCTATTGTTAAAACTTTCCACTGTGTTTTGTATTTCCTTAAATAAATTTTTCATTTCCAGAAGTTATATTTGTTTTTTTAATATGTCAATCTTGTTAATGAGTTTTTCATTCATTTCCTGAATTGTTTTTCTGGTTTCTTTGAGTTGATTTTCCATTTTCTCTTGGATTTTATTGAGCTTCCTTATAATCCATATTTGGAATTCTTTATCTGTCATTCTGATATTTTCATTTTGGTTGGTATCCATTACTAGAGAGCTGGTGTTCCCATTTTTGGGATGTCCTTTTGCTCTGATTTTTCACACTTCTGGAATTCTTTTGCTGATTCCTTCTCATCTGAGTCAGCTGTGACTTCTTGTTTTGGAATTTTCTTTTGTTTAGATGGGGCTTTCCCCCATCCCACACTTACAAGGGAGTGTCTGTAGCATATTTTGGGTAAGGACCTTTGGCTTTGCTTGTGGGAGATTTGATGGTGTTATAGGTTCTGGATGGATGCCTTGGTTATAGATATCTTTAGTGTGGTGGTTTTCTCAGTTGCTAGTTATTTGTGGGCTGTAGCAGTGGTGAGCTATGTGTGTGTGCAGATTCCCTGTCTCTCTTTGATGAGGGAGGATGGAGGTCTTTGAGATCCTTTCTGTTTCCCCAGCCCTGTAGTCTTAACAGTGTGAATTGTAATGGCACACCAAGTTTAATCTCTGAGACAGCAGGAGGTGCTTGTGGGTAAGAGTCAACCACGCCCTGTATGATTGAGTCTGTTAATGCTGTAAAGGGCTATGCAAATTGATCTCCCTGTGAGTAGGTGGTGCTTGCCAGAAGGAACAAGCTACACTGTTGTCTTGGGGATCTATGGCTGGCTCTAGCCCCTCAGGAGAAGCACTTGAATGCCCGACATGGCAGGTAGGACCCTGGGACTTCCAGGTGAGTCCTTATTCTCTGCCACAGCAGAGGCAGGTGGGGGAGTGAGGCTGGGCAGGGCTGTGTTGGTGAGCCTGCCCAGGCTCTACAAAAGCTGGTAAGGTAGCTGTTTTGGCGGGAGTCAAAGGTCTGGTTCCAGCCTTCTGGGTAAAGCTGCCAGGGTGAGGCTAAGGTGGCTCACTCAGCCAGAAAGTCTGCTTGTGGAAATGGGGCCCATCTAAGATCCATAATCTTGCTGTCAAGACCAGGTTTCACTGTTCTCCCCCTTTCTCTGCACCAGGGTCTCCCATTGACATCTGCCGGAAGGCAGGAGCTCCAACTAGCTGAGCTCTCCAGCAATGGTGCTGTGGGCTAGGAGCTTCCTTGTCCATGATCCTGTCCTGGGCTGAGAACACAGCTTTCCTGTGGTGGAAGGGGGTACTGCATGAATGTGCTGTGTCTGGCACCCACATTACACTCTCTTTTTAGTTCTGCCCATGAGGGCTCCCTTGCCTCCAGTTCACAAAACTCCCCTCCATGCCCCTGAGCAACACAATTGAGTCCTGGAGGTATGGGATCTGGCCTGCAGGAGGCTTGTCACCAGGTCCCCAAATATAAATCCCTGACCATGCCAGGGAGAAGAGTGTTAGTCCCAAGTTGCCTAATGGGTGCTCAAGCAGGTTTAATGTTCTTTCACTTCGGGTGATGCCCTGCTCTGATGGAGCATCCAGGCAAGCGGCACAGGGGAGGGCCGGTGAATAGGGAGCTCACAGTCTGAGCACCCCTTGGTCCTCTGCAGGTCTTTAAGAGGAAAGTGTTGAGGCCCACTCTCTGTGTAATCCCCAACAGAGGAGGAGCAGGAACTCCTGAGAGCCCCGGTGTCTCTCTGGGCAGCCTTGGGTAGGGGAGGGGAAGGGGAAGAAAAGAGTCTGAATGGATGAATGGAGGAAAGCTAGCACTCTGGTCATCTGTAACCCTGTCTCTGGAAGGCAGCCCACCTGGAATGTCCAGGCCCTGGGGTCACACAGATCCCCCGGGACCCACCAGCCCCCTGTGGCTCCCGCAGTCTGGGCTGGAGTTGGAAAATGTTTGTGTAGGAACAAGCAAGACAAAAACAGAGGGGCTGAAGCCCTCTGGGGAGGACAAAGGGGCATGGTGGGTAGAGAAGCAATACGGTGTCTGCAACCTCAACTTGGGTCTGTGCTGACCGGAAGCACCTCCTGGGGGCTGGCAGGCTGGTGCTTTGTCCTCAAGCAGCTCCCAGTTTACTGGCAGCAGCAGATTTTGGGCTCATGAGGGTAGAAAGGCTCTCCAGCAGCTCTGGAGCCTCTGGAGACTGCCAGAGATGTGAAAGAGGGAGAAACAACCTGCTCCACCTACCCTTTTCACTGGACTCTAAGCCTCTTGGGCATTGACCTCTGCCATTATCTTGCTCCCTCTTTGGATAAAAAAACTATATCTTATTATTTTCAGTGGTTTGGGGGTTTGTTTGTTTGTTAGCATCAAAACCAAAATCTTCATGTTCATGGCAGCACTATTCACTATTGCAAGGATGTGGAAACAACCCAAGTGCCGGTCAATTCATGAATGGATTATTAAAATTTGGTATATGTTGACAATGGAATATTACTCAATTTTAAGAAATGACAGTGAGCTAGCACTGCTTATATTATCCTAGATTAAGCTTGAGCCCATTATCCGAAGTGAGGTGACACAAGATCGGAAGAATGGGCTCCACATATACTCACCATCAAATTGGTACTGACTGATTAACACTATTGTGCTCAAATGGTGGTGGTGTTCACCAGGGATTCAGGGGTTGGGAGGGTAGACCCACATCTGAGGGATGCGGTGAGCACTGTGGAGGGGAGGGGCAAACCTCTAACCCTTACTAGGGAGAGGCAAAGATATAAAATGTAACCAAAATGTTTGTACTCTCATATTTTCCTGAAATAAAAACAAACAAACAAACAACAACAACAAAAAAAAAACAGAATCTTCCAAGTGGCCTGCCAGATATTACATAACATGGCTGCTGCCCCCGGCCTAAGAGTCCCGTCATGACTTAAACGTGATGCAACTATTCTGCATGCAACCAAAGTCACACTAATCCCTTCCCCAGAATTCAGCTTTCACAGAATGAGGTCTATAGTGAGTCCCTAAGTCTCCCAGGCCACATCTCTACCTATGAACACAGAATCACACTCCACACACACACAAATACACATGCGCACGCACACACACACACTACACATTGAACCATTTTCAAACTTGTGACTGATCAGCCCCTAACAAGTTGTTGAACTGCATCTCTTACTAATCACCGGTCTCTTCCCTATCAGTTCAAATCCAAATATTGAAATACTTCAGGTGGAAAATTTAATCAAAAAACAAATAAAAATGGCTAATAAACATATGAAAAAAGTCAACCTTAGCAGTAATGATAGAAATACAAATCAAGACAGAAAACTATTTTTCATCTGTCAAATTGGCAAAATTAAAAGCAATCAGACTCCTCCCTGCTGAAAAGGTCTCTGGTCTCGGCCCAGGTGCGTCAGGCAGGGGGAGCTTCCACACCGAAGGCAGAAGAAGTCTCCACCTGGAGCTTAAATGAAAGAATTAGGAGAAACAGATGTGGTCTTCAAGAGTCAATCTACCTGTATCCTTTCCCTGGTGAGCAGGGCCTGACGGAGCATAGGGCAGGGTGTGTGTGTATTCGGGAAAAGAGTGTAGGGAAATCAGACCCCACACACCCCTCCGTGTTGTAGGAACATGAACAGGGCCATGCTTTATCAAGCCCTCCACACTGATATGCCAAGGAAGGCACAGCTGAATCCTGCCATTATAGGGCTTACAGTTTAGAAGTGGAGTCAAGTCTCACACCAAAATCTGGAAAAAAGAGGCAAGCAGAAGTAGATGCTGTCAGAGAAGAACGTATGTTGGGTGCATTCAGAAAAGGGACAATCACTTCCCACTAGGCCATCAGGGGTGGGTAGGATTTTGTCAAAGCTGCGGAGGAAAATGTATTCTGGGGCAAAAGAAAGATTAAGGTCACAGACGATGAAATTTCAATATGCATTAATTGAATTACAGAGGTCCTTTCCAGTCTCTACATTTTTCTAATCTGATAGTTTCCCTCCTATTACTTGGGTGAGCTCCAGTGCCCCCAGGAAATGAATGTGTGCTACAGTTATGTGCCAGACATTGTCCTTACAGCCCGCACGGCAAACTCATTTAACACATTGACAGCCACACTAGGAAAAAATAAAAATTTTCCCTGGGGCCATGGTGCTTTATTAAAACAAAACAGTCCTTTCTAATTTCTTAATTTTTATTGTTTTCTGTGCATGAGTTATATGTAATGCATTCTACATTTTTAGAATTAAATTGTCAATATTAATTGTAACAATAAGAACATTAACATGTAAGATTTTCCCAACCAACTGCAGAGTTTTCCTTCACATGGCCCTGGGCTCAAACCAGCCTGAGTTAAACACAACTCACATGGCAGTGAATGTGCTCTAATCTTCAAATCACCTTTAGAGTCAGCATCTTTAGGCCTTTCTACAGACGAGGAACCTGAGATTCAAAGAAGAAGACTGAATTGCCCAAGATCACAAAGCCAGTCAGTGCTGGAAGGTCAGACATGAACGGATGTCCACCTGTCACCTGATTCCGAAGCTTCCATCCATTCTTTCTTCTACCCCATACTACCTCACTTCTGCACCACTTTGTTCTTTAAAATTAAAGCCCCCCAAACTGATCTACACCTTCAGTGCAATAATGCGTGTCAAAATCCCAGCAAGCATCTTTGCTGAAATTGGCAAGTCAATCCTAAAATTCATATAATAATTCAAAGGATCCAAAGGAGCCAAAACAGTCTTTGAAAAGAAGAACAAAGTTGAAGGACTCACACTTCACCAATTCAAAACTTACTGTGAAGCTACAGTAATCAAAACTGTGTGGTGTAAAGTGCTGGCAAAAGGATAGGGGTTCGGGCCACAATCCCAAAAGACACAACCCCAAATGCCATAATTCTGAATGTTGAAATCCTGAAAGATTAAAATCCTGAAAATACAATTCTGGAAAAAATAATTTTAAAACATTATTTAAAAGGCATTTATTTATATTTTAAAAGGGGATTTATCCCCTTGGATAAAAACAGAACATAAATGACAGAATAAATGGGTAAATGACAGAACCTCCATAAGCCACTTTACATAATAATATAGGCAATAATAACATACACATTTTTGCAAGCATAAACACTCACGTATACTAACAACAGTTGCATGGGTGTATGAGCAGACCAACAGTATTCACTAGAAAATAGGCCAAAAAGCAAAATGTATAAACACATATTGAAACTGTCTATATTAAAATTATTCAAAGCCATAAGGTATGCATAGTAATCAAAGTCTGATTTTTATAAAAGTATTGATATAGCCAGAAGTTAACCAGCCACTGCTCCCTAACTTCCTTACTGCTGTGACATTACTGCTTAATGGTACTATCCTCCCGACAGGTGCAAGATTTGTGACTTCCCCACTACTTCTGTAGATAACATCACTACAGTAAAGCCCAAGACTTGTGCTTCTGTTGATAACATCACTAGAGTAAAGCCCAAGACTTGTGCTTCTCTAGATAACATTGCTATTATAAAGCCTAAGACTAGTCTTTGAAGCATTTTTCAGATTCTTCATTCCAGGGGGACTCACTGATGCCAACCAGACCCGTGGACAGGTGTGGGAATGGATCCAACAGCCTTGAGACCCCCCTCCACCCAGTAAACCTCCTGAGAAGAAAATCTCTGCTTCCCAACCCCATAAGTTCATCCCCAGCCAATCAGCAGACCCAATTCCCTAGCCCTTTGCACACCAATCTTTGAAAATCCTTTCTCCCAAATTCTTGGGGAGATAGATTTGAGAAATTGCTCCTATCTCTTCACATGGTGCCTGTGATAATAAACTTTTCTTCTGCTATAACCCCTGCAGTCTCAGTCAGTATATTGGCTTCCTCTTGAGCAGCAGGCAATGAACTTGGTTGGATTTCACAATATCACTATGGTTGGCAATTGTGTACACCCAGCTTTATACCTGCAGTCATCTCAAATACCATGACAAACAACCTAGGTCTTTTCATGAGATGGATCAAACGCCACGATGGGTCACCACTGCATATGCAGTCCCCAAAGAGCTGAGATCCTGAGAAATTTTAACTTTCACAAATGCAGAGGTACAAAAAGGACATTCCTGCATTTAACGAGGAAGCTTCAATGATTCTATATACACGCACAATTCTGTCACGCAAAGTCAATATTAATAGCTCCAGCTAACGTGATGCAACTATTCTGCATGCAACCAAAGTCACACTAATCCCTTCCCCAGAATTCAGCTTTCAAGATTCCAACATTCTAGCTTTTAATCTTTCAGGATTGTGATTTTGGGGGTTTTAGATGTGAAGGATTTTAGGCCTTAGGGATTTAGACTCTTTCGAGATTCCAGCATCGGAGATTATGGCCCTTGGAGTTGAGTGTTCGGAGATTATGATCAGCATGGCCCTCACAGAACCACCTTTTGTCCTGGGGCTCCTGCTCCTAAACTGGATTTCGCAGGTGCAAATTCAGTATTTATTCCCCTATAGGAGAAAAGAGATGGAGGAAAGATCATTTTGGAGGAAGGTCAGGGTGGAGGGTTGCATTTCCTCTCCCCAAGTGCCCATCCTTCTTCCTGAAAGGATGATATGTATCTGTCTATCTAAAATACCTTCCATGAAAGAGAGTGGAGTTTTGCCTCCCTTTTCACCAACTTGCTCTTCCTGGTTTCCCACCCCTGATTTCGGAGTTGCAGCCCTGGCCACAGTCCCGCCTCCCAGCCATGCCTTCACCCTCCCTCTAGGGCAGAGGCCAGGCACTGATGCCCAAAGGACAGGTTTGCACAGCCTGGGAACAAATACAACCCCAGGCGTGGTAACTCCTCAGAGACCAGACCTCACCCATCCCTGAGGTTTCAGGAAAGGGGCCAGATCAGTCAGACCAAGGTTCTTTGAGCATCAACCTGACCATAAAAATCGAGGTACAGTGTATTACAGCTCACGCAAAAAGATCAGTCTCTCTCTCAACAGAAATGGACTTATTCTCAGGACTTGGGAAATGGAACCCATCTCCTTGTTATCAATGTAAAAACTGAGCTGAGCTATTTGTGATCTAAATCAAAATAGAACTGTGTCTGGCAAACTCATTTTTCTCAGGCCCCGGCAGCTCCCCAAGATACATTGTCTACTGATGGGGGGGAGAGAGACAATGGCAACTGCCAGAAGCCATTGATCACTTGTTTTATGTGCAGAATGAATCCTTAATCACTGTCGCTTCAGAAAGAAAGGGGAAATGGAGATGGATTCTCAAGTGCCAAAGGCAGAGAGCCTGGTAATTGTAGCTCTTTCATTAAAACTTGGGAGCATAATAAATTAGCCGGGGTTTTTCATCTCTGCCTTGGAAAGCACAGACCCTCTGGGCTCATCTCTAAGGGGGGCAGTAAAGAGTCCTACAAGTCACCTGATAAGCTCTCCGCACTCTGCGCTGGGGGTTAGGAATCTCACACACCACCTGATTGCTCATCTCAGCCCGGCATCTGAGCACCTGCCAACCTCGCCACTTCTGGAGTCTCGGTTTCCTTATTTGTAAATGGGAGCAAAACTCCGCATTTCCTTGTTCACCTGATGCTGGTCTCTGCCCCACTTCTTGAACTAGTTCTTCTACTGGCAGTGACATTTATTTCTGTATTCATTTATTTTGCAAATAATTATCCACAGCGTATTACGTGTTTGATGCTTAGCAAGACGAGTTGTGGTTTCTGCCCCCTCAGGGTTTTTGGCCTACAATGCACATTGTCAGCAAGGGGAAATATTGCCCCCTTGGTTCTGGGAGAGCAGAAAAAAAATCCTATAATTTTTATGTATAAAGCACATATATGCATGCAGCACATAAACAGATAATGCAGTGTGTTTTAAAATTTGCATGGTGGGTAGGGAGGGGGTGATTAGAGAAAAGATGTCTAAAAAGCCTCCTTAGGGGAGTGATAATGAACAAAAGGATCACTTGTCTACCCTAACGGCATCACTTTCTCCCCCTCTGCATCTACTTCCTGTTTCAGAACACAGCAGCTGTCCCCTCCTCCAAGAAGCCCTTCCCAGTGTCCCATTCCTCTTTGCAACCTCCTCTTTGCTCCCATGGTGGCCTCTACATGGCTGGTTCACAGCAATAACCTCTGAATCGCCATCCATAGCTCTGACCCATCACTGTGCCTCCTAAATTGGTGTGTAGGGTGCTTTCAGGCAAGGGTCATGTCTTAGTCTACTTTAAACACTTAGAGCCTAGCAGGGTAGCCAGCACCTAGTAGGTGTACAATAAATGCTCACTCAGTGAATGAGTGGCGATACAGACATCACTTTGCTGTTCCTGGGATGGAGAAAGGTGGAGCCGAGGGAACTGACATTTCCTGAGCCCGTCCTGTGCACCAGGCACGTGACAGTCTGCGGCGTGGCTACCTCCTCCCATATCTACCTCAGCCCTGGACACCAGAGCTGATGCTGTTACCTCTGGGGAAAGAAGGGTTAAGCCGGGTCCCATGCAGTGGTGCGCTGGTGCCAGCTCCGTGGCTCACCACAGCCTATTACATTTTCGGGTATTTTTCAAGCCAGTTGTTAAGCCATTGACAGTTTTAAATTGGCCACAATGGGAGTATTTATACCAGGGAATTGGCAGACACTGCAAATCAGGGTTTTTGTCCTCCCCCCTCTGAAAACCAGTTTACCAGCATGTCACTGGTTCGGTGCCTGGCAAGCAACGGCCAGGAAAGGGGGCCGAGTTTTGCTGTTGCACCGTTATGCCTCCCCGCCAGCTGCAGGGGCCAGCGAGAGAGAGATCTATCTCTGCCTCATAGCACTTCAGCCACGATCTCACCTGAAATAGCTTTACTGGCCATTTAGGTAGTTACTGTGAGGAAGTGGACAAAGGGGACCCTTGAAAATCACCCTCTTGGAAACTCGGGGGTCACCACTACTTTCTAGGAGGCAGAGGTTGGAGGGGAAGACTCAGGAACCCATTTTAGAATTAACACTCCAAAGTCCAGAGTCCCATTAACACCCCAAAGCCTTCCAGCTACCCTCACAGGGAGTCTTGCAGAAGCTTTACCAAGACATTGCAGTATTTGTTTGTCCATCTCTCTTGACAGTTATAGGTTTGAGGGACCAGGGCTTTTGACCCCTACATCCCTCTCTAGAATGCAGCCCAATGCCTGGCACATAATTGGCACTCCGTAGTTGTGTGTGTTGAATGACATAACAGCCACCTGACCCAGATGCAGCTCGTCAGGGGATTACCCAGTACCAAATCCAGGCATTCCGAGCTCCACCCCAGTGAATTTTAACCAGCTGAGTCAACCTCGGAGCCCACACAACTCTCCTAACTCCTTGACCCTTTTACATTTCCCATAACACTCAAAAAAAATTGTAAATGCCTTTGAGGTGTTCTGGCTGTATGTTCTAAATGCTAAACGTCTTATTAGACAAAGGAGTTTGGGTCTCCCTCCTCTAGAATACAGATCTGCTCAGAGTGTCAGCAATAGTTGGTGTCTTGCCACATCACAGCATCATCAGCAACCAGACAGAGGTATTCCGCACATACCTTTTAACGTCGAGTCTCCATTTGCAGACTGCTTGAAAATCCAGGGAGGGAAGAGAAAGGAGGCTCCCGGTGCGTCTGGTTTCCTCTCACATTAGGCTCTGTGATGGGATTCCTGATTTAAGACCAGGATTCAATTGAGAAGCTGTGCTGATAGCACAATAAATAATAGAGAAACATCAAGCCCCGATGCGTGTGCCGTGTTAGTCCAGGACCATGTACTGTGTCGTTATTTATAATCAAGTAAATACTTATTTTGGTTTCCAGAAAAGGGCCTCATGGAGAGAAATAATATTGAAAATGAAAAGAAAAAAACATGCAAGGGAGAAAGTGTCTGTCCTTGTTGGGGAGTAAGAGTCAACAGGTAAAAATACTTTCAGTGGACGTGTTCAAAATAGTCATAAGGGACAGGGAAGGTTTGTTCCTGCCATGATCTCTACCAAGGTCTTCTTGCCATTGACATAGGAGAAAAGAAGAAAAAGGATTTCTTATCGACAGTGATCAAATAGCCTATATTTCTTTTTTAGCAAAGTTCCAAAGAAGTGCTATTAGTCTTTGAAACAAAGATGATTTATTTATTCAATTATGCCAAAATACAATTTATTTCTGTACTTTGTAAGACTTTTCATATCAATAAATTCACTAATCAGAAAAAAAAAATCCAAGTTGAACCAGAAACCTCAATTTTTTAAAAAAATCTCTATGACCTCAGTATTTTTATTCACCATTCAGCCTCCCCTTTCCCTCCTTTTAAATCTCCATAACTGCCTGTGGGATACTCTGAAAAAGTCACAGGTGCAGAAGGTAGGATGCAGAGAGGGTGAGTAAACTGCCCCAGGTCCCACAGCCAGCAAGTGCCAGGGCTGGGCTTCCCACCAGTGGCTTCCATCACTCTCTCCATCCTCCCAACTTGAAGCCCTAGAGGCCTTTCAGCCCCACTTCCTGTAGTACTAGAGCCCTCTGAAAGGCAGGGCCAAAGGGTGCCTGGGGACACCCCTCCCCTCCTCCTTCCACAGTGCTCCTGCGCTTCCTGGGACACTGGGACCTTGGTTTTCGGCCACCCTTGGCAGCCAACACCCCCTCTGGGGTCAGCCATGGGCCTGGATGGCCAGGACAACTCCCAATATGGAAGCTCAGCTCCAACTGGCAAGGGGAGAGCTGCGCACTGTCACCCCTGCCACCCTCCAAAAGATCACCACCACAGATCAGAGTAACAGGCATTAGCATCTGCTATCCCGGCGCTTCCTCACAAGTGTGTACAGTGAGTAGAATTAATCCAGGGGTGAGGCAGAAAAGGAAAGTCGAGAGAGCCTGAGGGCAGACATTTTGACTGATGCAGACGCCGACTACCCTGAACAAGGACGTCACCAGCAAGTCACTGGCCCTGGACCACCCAAGGATGGATGAATTACTAAGTCGGATGCCTTACAAATGGTGTGCACCTTTCTGTGACAGCAGTTTATGATTAACATTTATGGTCTGATCCCAAGACAATGCTGGTCACGGGGTTTTTGAACATTTAAAAACGTTACCATTGCTCCATAAGGAATCTCTCTTCTGCTCGGAAAAGGACCCCTACTCTGTCTGTGGAGTGGGATGTATCTGTCTCTATCTCAATCCACTTTCTGTTGCTAGTTGTCTCGCACTTGAATTCTTTCCTATGTGAAGCCAAGAACCCACTTGCTGAGTTCAAGGGATTTTCCTCCCTTCCTTGGGACATCCCCGGCATCAGAATCACCCCCATTTCACAGTGTTAAAATCTTTAGATGAATTAAATTTAACAGAGTTTAATTAAGCAAAGAGAGAGCCTGGCCTGATCAGTTGGCTGCCTGTGATTGACTGAGGCTCAGCTATTTGTTATAAGAGGATTCTGCTAAGTTAGGCTTTTGGCAATTGTATGTACTAAGTTAGGTCGCAGTTCCTTATGTAAAGACTCAAAGCACGAAGGCATCCTCAGGCCAAATTTAGTTTAACAGCCGGTAAGA
Source organism: Lepilemur ruficaudatus (assembly GCA_963574885.1). Taxonomy (NCBI): domain Eukaryota; kingdom Metazoa; phylum Chordata; class Mammalia; order Primates; family Lepilemuridae; genus Lepilemur; species Lepilemur ruficaudatus. Next base: position 17,472 of record CAUYRT010030688.1, read on the forward strand.
CACGTGAAGCTCACAGGTGTGAAGTCACTTGCCGAAGGCCACACAGTAAATGTCAGAGCCAGGACTCAAACCCACACCTCAGACCCCAAGTTCCCTATCACTGTCTGCAACAATACAAAGTCCCAGTGTGGGCGACTTACCATCTCACAGTGCTAATTCTCTCTATCTGGCCCGGTGGAAAGAAGACAGACCCTAGAGCTAAAGAGCCCTGGCTTGGAGATTTTGGAAAGCTCCTCAGTCTCGATTCCTTTATTTATCAAGTGCAGTAGCAGCAGCCACCTGCTGGCATTGTCGTGAGGCCCTGGGACAACCTCCCTGATGCCCCTGTAGGACCGCATGGGGGCACAGCGGTTGGGGTGCCCCATGTGAGACACCGTTTTCTTCCTATTCTCTCCTTCCCTGGGGATTCTGGATCTGGCTTAATGCAGTGGCCTGTGAGAGGCAAGAGTGGACACGTGAGCCTCACGCAGCCCCTCCCCTCTGGGCTTCCTTCGGAGGGGGCCTTGGCCAGCTCTGATAAGGAGCCGATCCCCAACAGGAAGATCACAGCCAGCAGCTCCTTCTACACCCGAGGAGAGAAAACGAGGGAGTGAGAGCCAAGTCGACATGGGACAAAGGGGCTGAAGATGTAGCCAGCTGTCGTTTGGGGCCTAATTATCCGGTAGTCAAAGCCCTGGTGACATCTGAGATTCCTATCAACCCTGAAATACCCTCGGATGCCGTCCAAGTTGGAATTATCTATCTAGGCATCCAAATTAAGCAAGGCACGAGGTGCTATGGTAGCCTCCAGGGGCTGTTTCTAGCACCGGCCACTAAATCTCTGGCTCCTAAAGACATTGCAGGTTTGGGCCTGCAGCAGAGAGGCAAGATCCAGCAGGAGAGACGCAGAAACATACAGCAGGGGCCCAGAGTACATCCAATTAAACCTCTGTGTTTACCAGGTGGAGAAACGAAGGCCAGGAGTGGGAAGTGCCCACTAACTATCACACAGCTAAAAAGAGGCAGAGCTGGTGCCTGAGCTGCATCCCCACACGCCTCTTGCCCTGCTCCTGAAACTAACGCTTACGTCCTGCCGGGGGCAGAGGCCCACCCCCCTCCAGCCCGTCTGAGAAGCCACAGATGTATGGTCACAAAGACTCACTCTTACCCTATCATCTTCTGCCCGACACTCCCAAAGCTCTTCTGTTAGCTATCTGCTGGGGACCGAATGCGTGAGACTCACACACTGAAGCCCTAATCCCCAACGTGATGGTATTTGGAGATGGAGCTTTTGGGAAGGGTTAGATGAGATCTTGAGGATGGGGTCCCTATGATGGGATATATTTTCTCTCTCTCTTTCTCTCTCTCTCTCTCTCTCTCTCTCTGTGCCATGCAAGGCTGCACCAAGTCTACAGATATCTGCAAACCTGGAAGAGAGCCCTTACTAAGCATCCGAACATCTGGCACTCTGATCTCAGACTTCCAGCCTCCAGAACTATGAGAAATAAATGTTTGTTGTTTAAGCCACCAAGGCTACGGCAATTTGTTATAGCAGCCTGAACTAAGACACTACTCAATAAAGAACAAAATGTGTAGGCGAGCATTCAGGGCTGTCCTTTGGTGAGGCATGATCTGGCCTTTCTAGACTTATTTATTCTTCCTATTCATTTATTCATTTACTTATTCGTTCAATAAATATTTATTGATGCCAGGCACTGGGGATAAAACAGTCAAGAACAAAAGTGTTTCTGTCCTTTAATAGCTCTTATTTTAGTACAAGAAACAGCCCCGTAAACAGATGACTACAATATAATGTGGTAAGGGCAGGGAGGCAGATATTTACAAGGGAACTTGGGAACCCAGAGAAGGAATCCAATACAAAGCCAATATGGAGAGGAGGTTACATTTAGAAAAGTCTTCCAGGAAGGCAGATGCCCGAGTTGACATTTAAAGTGGACACTGGCCAGGTATTGGGGAAGGTCACACAGGCACCAGGAGAGGGTACAGCCTGAGCCAGAGAAAGGCATGGAGTCAGAATATAAATCTAAGTGGACAGGTGTCATATTCTTTTTCATTTCTGCACTTCTGGTGACTCAGAATATAAAGAAATAGATTCTTAATTAATGGTCACTGGATGAATGAATGATCCACAGGGGAGAACTTCAGAAAGTTTCATGTTGCTGGGACACCAAAGAACCAGGCAGGTGGACAAGACTAGAGGGAAGGTGGGGAGAGGGTGGAAGGTCAGGCCAGGAAGGGCGGGGTGCATTGTGCAAAAGGACAAAACTTGATCATGCAGGTTAAGGATTCTTGAAGTCTGCAGCCTTCCAAGGCTAGTATCTTCTGTTCTCTCCCCAGAAATTGTAAGGAACGTTTTGTGCATGGATTCAGCTTTCATCAGATTCTAAAAAGGACCCATGACCCAAACAGGTTAAGGATCACTGGAATAAGGGTTGAAACATGTTTGAAGGTTGTGAGCCAGAGAGAGGGCCAGTGTAAGATTTATTGTTTATGTGGATCCCACTGACGGATGAGAATAGGATCCTTGTCTGTCTTATTCACTGCCCTGTCCCTGGTACATATCACTGGGCTTGGCACGTGGTGGGCATGCAACAGGGACAGAGTGACAGCTGTGTGGAGCTGAGCTTGAGGGCACCAGGCCGGGGCAAGGAGACTCGGGGGGCTGCTGCCTAGGAGCTGCCAGGGCAGGGGACAGAGGGGGCTGGTGCAGAGTGAAAGTGATCTCACATTTGAGAAACGTTTGGGAGCTAACTCATGGGACTTGATGGTTTAATAAACATGAGAGGTGAGGGGGGAAAGAGGTCAAGGATGAGTCTCCGTTTCCCAGCATGACAGACTAGCTAAATGGCAGTGTCACCGATAGAAATGAGGAAACAGGAAGCAGTGCGTGCCAGGGGTCCCTGGGGATTAGCTGCGGGGCTGTGGCAGGCATGAGGGAGACGTCACCAGGCTGAAGATTGGAGGCAAGGCTTGTGCTGGAGACAGAGATGTAGGAATCAGGCATAGAGATGGTTAAAACCCAACAAAAGTGGAAGGAAGTAGATCATATATAAAGAGTGGGCCTCCGGACAAAAGATGAATCTTTTCCAGATGGGAAAGACTTGATTACCTCTTCTTGCTATCTTTCTCCTACTAGATTATAAATTCTTTCAAGGCAGGGGTGATAGTTCTCCCTGTTTTAAGTCCTTCCCCATAGTACCTAGTACAATCTGCACAGAATATAAGAGCAGTCTTTCATTCGTCCATCCATCCATCCATTCAATGTTCACTGAGCATCTACTATATGCCAGGCACTGTTCTAGGCATTGGGGCTAAGTCTGGAAGCAAAATAGACAACTAGCCCGCCCTGCTGGTTCTCAATTCTAGTGGCAGCAGATAAGCAATTAGCAATAAATATAACAAATGCGTGAAGAACATAGCATGAGAGATGATGGTAAGTGCTGTTAGAACAACAAATAAGCAAAGTGAGGGATGGGGAGTGGTTCGGGGAGAGGCAGGGGACTTCACTAGGAAGGTAAGACTTGGGCAAGGGCCCAGTGGCAGTGACGGAGTTTGCCTGGTTGGTGTCTTGGAGAAAAGTGTTGCAGAAAAATGTAGTGTGACCAGCTGTCTGCATCTGCCTGGAACTGAGGGGGTTCCCGTGATGTCAGGTGTTCAGTACTACCCCTAAGAAAGAGAACAGCTAACAGCCAGTGTGGGAGATGAGGGCATGACACAGACCACTCCACAAGCCGCCAAGTCATTCACGCACCCAGCACTCACCCAGCCCCTGCTGTACCTGGGTCCACGTCTCTCTGTCCACGTCCCTCGGGAGGACTGTCCTGGCTCGCCCCATTCTCCTCTATTTACTTCTCTGCCCTTCCTGGTCCTGCTCAAATCTGATGTGCGTCCCTCCTGTGTGTTGGGTAAGTATACTGAACACAGGGAATATATAAATTAACCAAATACAGCACAGAGCAAGTTTCACAGGTTGGAGAAGGGCAGGCCTGATCCTCAGGCAAACATGCTCACCTTTCACAGCAACTTCCAGCCACCTCTTCCTCCCTGGGCAGCAGCCGGCAGCGCCCCTATCCCACCCCCGTGGCACTGTACACCCGCCACCACCCCCTGAGCTGTCTGTCCTCTCAGCAGCTCCTTGGGGAACAGAGTTCCTGATGAGCAGGGCCCGCCCGACCCGCAGACAGAGCAGGACACACATGTCACAGAATTGCACCCACCACTCCGACAGATTCCCTTCTGCCCTGTTACTTGTCACCCCTTGGGGACAGACAGTGTCTTCCCCCAGACACTGGTGACCCGTTAAGCTGGACATGAGGAGGATTTCTTCTCAAGTTTTCAAGATGTCAAAAAAGCCTCAGAAATAATACCCATGGATTATCTTCCATTTCATTAAATATAAAGCTGTATATAGGGGATAGATTCCTAATTAGTTAATGAAGTTTGCCTCTTTCAGAAAGGTCTCAGAGAGCGTGGGGCTGGCAGGGAGAAGATAGCGAGGGGCTCCCTGGTGTGGGCAGATTAGGAAATTCTGCGTGAAAACTGCAGCTGAAATGAAAGCATGTTATCTGAGAGAAGCCATCGCATTAGGCTATCATCCTCTGTTAACACTGGAGTGTAAATTAGCTGGTGAGATTAGCTGTTCATAAGTCAGATGTGAGCAGGACTAGGAAGGGCAGAGAAGGAAATAGAAGAGAATGGGGCAAGCCAAGACAGTCTACATAGGGACCTGGACAGAGAGACGTGGACCCAGGTCCACGTTTACCCAACTTGGGGTAAAAATACTATAAGAATAACCACACAGGCTACACATCAGTTTTATGTCTCCTACTTCATTTACCCCCAACAACCCAGGATGGTAAGAGTTATATTATCCAGACTTTGAGTTCAAAGCCCACCCTGCAACTCTATTAGCTGTGTGATTTGGGCAACTTACTTAACCTCTCTGTGTAGGTAATTATAGTACCAATCCCCTGGGGCTGCTGTGAGAATAAGATGAGTGAATTTATGGGACTTTCTTAGAACATGCTTGACACCTCATAAGCTCTCAGGGAATGGCAGCTATTATTTTATAAATGAGGATACACGTTAAAATGAGGAGAAGATATTTAGCTAAGGCCTCCAACAACAAAATAGCAAAGCCTAGAACAACAGCGTGACTTCATGTTTCCTGGGCAAAGGACGCATTTGGGGAACATAGTTATAAAATGCAGATTCCCAGGCCCCGCTTCAGATATTCTGATTGGGTGGAGCAGGTAGACGGTGCCACAGGAGGGCAAGAATCTCAGCTCAAGCACTGCCCCGGCCATTCTGACACAGGGGATTGACAGAGGACAGTTCGGGGGACACTGGCTGGAACTGAGAGGCTCCTCCCGCTGTGCCTGCCTGCCTGCCACCCAGGAGACCCAGGGCCAGGGCAGCCCTCCTCGACCCACCTCCTTGACCATCAGCCAGGCTCGCCGATAGCTGCACAGGGCAGCACAGCCCCGCACGCCTCTCTAGTCTCCCAGGGAAAAAGTGCTGCACGACCATTGTCACAGACAGAAAGACTCTCCAAGACCAAGAGTTTTAAAACCAAGCCGCACTTCAGAGTGGATTTTACCACCGGGTTCTGTAAAGGAAATGCTGACATAATCATAATTATGAGAGAGACTTTCTCTCGAATGGAAATGCGGTGACCTAGAAGACTCCATTTGCAAGTCCTCCTGGCCTGTAAGAGAAGACGCCTGGTGGAATATTTTGGGTAATATATTATGCACCTACTTATCGTATGATCCCCATCTGTGGGCTTAGCAAGGCAGTATTTTGAAGAGAGAGAGAAAAAAATATGAACACCAGGCTTGAGAACACTCGCCTGGATCAGAGACCAGGGCGAGCTTTTTACTCTGCAGTGTTTTGCATTTCATATGAAGCAAAATCTATTTCAGGTGCTGCTGAAAATGCAGGAAAAGTACCAGCAACTAGAGTCCTAGGAATTAAACTGGCCTCAGTTCAGCCGCGGAGTGGTCTCATACCATCTTTTCTACATATTCATAATTTGTCGGTGTGAAGAGGTCTTTGCTACCAAAAGAAAAAAGAAAGAAAGAAAAAAGAAAAGAGTAAGTTTCTGGGGAAGTATCATCTCCTGCAAATGAGGCAGCTCCCTTCACGCCAGCTCCGGGAGGCACACCTGTGTCATCAGCTTCCGTCCTCCGGCATGTGACTTTATGCTAGTCCTGCCGGGCATGGGCTCCAGGTTGAATATATTACTCAGAAAATAAGGCTGCTTCCCCTGAGAGTGGGGCAGCATTTAGGTACTTATCTCATGGCTAGGATAACAGGACAGGCCCCTATGCAGGAATAGGAAGCTGCGGCGACTCTATTTCTTAACAGAAAACAAATGTAAACCCTTGAGGTGGCACCTCCTGTGGGAGCTGAGTCACCTGTGAGATTCCAGGTAGGCTGCAACTGGCTGTGAGTTCCTGTCTACATTCATCTAAGGTGGCAGTAAGTCACCACAATTGTTTGGGGTTTCTTTTGTTTTTTTGTTTTTTGGGGTTTTTTCCGAGACAGAGTCTTGCTCTGTCAGCTTGGCTAGAGTGCAGTGGCATCATCATAGCTCACTGCAATCTCCAACTCCTGGGCTCCAGTGATCCTCCTGCCCCAGCCTCCTAAATAGCTGGGACTACAGGTGCACGCCACCATGCCTGGCTATTTTTTTCTATTTTTAGTGGAGATGGAGTCTCACTCTTGCTCAGGCTGGTCTGGAACTCCTGACCTCAAGCCATCCTCCCACCTTGGCCTCCCAGAGTGCTAGGATTACAGGTGTGAGGCACCGTACCTGGCCAGCACAATCCTTTCTCAAAGTGTGCGGTTCAATTTATTTCGACAACATATACACCCATGGAACAGCACCCTCATCAGGACAGAGAACATCTCCATCACCACACACTGTGCCCTCTTCTGTCTCAATCCTTTCCTCCCCAGGGGCAACCACTCTTCTGATACTTTCACCGTAGATGAGTTGTGCCTATTCTAGAACTGTAATATCAGTGGAATCACGCAGCCCGTCCTTGTTTGGCTTCTTTCACTCAATGTCACGTTTCTGAGATTCCCCAGGCCACTGTGTTAGTAATCCATCCACTCCTGTGATAGACTGAACATTTGTGTCTCCCAACATTCACACGCTGAAAGCTAATTCCCCATGCGATGGTATTCAGAAGTGGGGTCTTTGGGAGGTGACTTGGTCATGGTGGCAGAGACCTCATGAATGGGATTAGTGCCCTTATAAAAGAGATCCCAGAGAGGCCCCTCACTCCTTCTGTCATATGAGAACACAGCAGGAGAAATTGGCCATCAGTGAATCAGAAAACAGGTCCTCACCAGACACCCAATCTGCCAGCACCTTGGTCTTGCACTGCCCAGACTCCAGAACTGTGAGAAATAAATTTCCGTTGTTTATAAGCCACGCAGCCTGTGGCATTTTGTTATAGCAGCCTCCACAGACTAAGGCAGCTCCTGAGCACATTTTAAATGCTGGGAGCTCGGTCAACAGCCCCACTGCTCCCAAAGGCATCCATGTCCCTGAGCAGGCTGTGGTGTGGACGGCAGCTCTCCTCATGCTCAGGGGACCCCCTGACTCGCAGGCGTCCTTGGGCTAACTCCCGGCTCCCTTCTCCATCCTTCCTCCCAGCAGCGCCACGCTTCTGATGGGGAGCAGCAGTTCCCCAAATCGCTAACGACCTTGACTGGTGGGAGGTGAGAGAGGCGGGCAGGAGCCTAGGGGCCCTGACGGTGAAGGCTTCCTGCTTACCGATGAGGGGCAGCGGCGAGGGAGGGCATCCTCCTCAGGCTCCCAGAGCCTGCTCGTTTATCCTTCCTCTCAAATCCCCTCCAAACTCCGGTAATAAGCACACTCGTAATTCGCTGATGAAATATATTCTTCCACAGCCATTTTAAAATAATCGCACTGCGTGCTAAACCTTAAAAAAAAAGAAAAGAAAACCCTCAAGCCAAGTCATTCTAGACTGAGCGGCAACGACAGAATTTCATAATTAGGAAATGCAGTGTCATTTCTGAACGTTATTGCACCTTTGAAAAACAGTATCAAACTGAGGACTGAATACTTGATACCCAATTGATTTCAGATCTCAAGTCAACTGCAGCAAAATAATGAGCCGCCTCTGTCGTGAGCTGCTGAGCTCCGACACAGAGGGTCTGGGAGGGAGGGCTGGGGAGGGGACCCAGCCACGGAGCCCACAGGCCTCCGAAATGAAGCTGAGGCCTGCGGGACTGGTAGGCACGCAGGACCCGCACCCCCTCGTGCAGTAACGCTTTTGCCCAAAGGTGCGTTTTTGAACTGAGGCTTTATTTTACGTGTCCTTCGATTTTGCTCAGCAACACTGATGCTGGGAGTCAGGGGAATCAAAGCCCAGGACTGGCATGGGCTGGCAGTGCCACCATCTTATCTAGGACTGGCCCCCGACGAGGCAGAATGAGGTACATGGTATGATTACAGGGGTTGGGGCGGCCAGCAATGGCACCCCTCCTTCAGCCCTCCGCCGTCACCACCAAGCTGTCCACACACTGCCCAGTGCTCAATATCCCATGAGAATTGCATCATAACATGAGAGCATCCTGGACCTGGAAAGGAACAGCATACCATTCTTTTCTACATTTCCCGCAAAGCCAGAATCCCTCCACAGCGTGTTCCAAGATCTGGCCTCTCAGGCTCTGCTGCTGGCAATAGTGCTGCCTTGTGAAGCCACCAATGCGTGGAGCTGCAAAGGGTGAAAATAGCTTCTTCCCCTTCACCTCAAGTTTGATTCCTGTAATTTTCATCCACATTACAGTTCTCCCAGTGTCCGAGGACCATTGCTGGTGGCATGTGTGTCGGTACCCTGCCCATACAGCCTTCCCACGACAGGGTCCTCATCTCTGTCTAGGGCGTCTCCTTCCTGGGCACAGCCCTCAATCAGTGATGGATGGCACTTCACATGCAAATGCCCCAGTCCCCGAGGCCTTGGATGAGATGACTGAGACACATGTTCTACACCGTTTCCCAGCATTTCCCTGCAGCACTAAGCCCCAGTGAATCACAGTGGGAGCTGGCCACATACTGGCTGCCTCCTTGGCCCTGTCTCCCTCCCCCAATCCAGGGTTTTCTGTAATTCCCAAATAAAATAGTTGCATCCAATCCTTGTCTCAGAGTTTGTTCCTGGGGAATCCAAGTAAGACAATGCCCTAAGTTCTGTACCCTGCACCTAATATTCCTGGTGCCTTCTCCTACTCCTCATGTGACATTGTTCCCAGACCTTTAATTACCCTGGCCAAGCTCCTCCATGGTCATCTCACTTGCAAAGGTCTCTCTTAAGATGTGAAGCCTGGGACAGGATGCGATGCCCCCACACATCAATCCAGTGCAATCCAAGTCCTGTCATTTCTTTAGATCCAAGCACTATGTTTTTCTTCTTAGTCTTAAGAATGCACTTACTTTTTCATCATATTACACTCTTGGTTTATAATCTCCTTCCTATTAATGTGAAACTCCAGGTCTTCTGATTCAAACTGCTAATGTTCTCAGCCTTATTTTACTTTGGACTGGATTAGTGTGCTCTCTGTTCCTTTATCCAAACATCTGATGTAAATGTAAGACAGGCTCAAAGACATGGCCCTACAACATATTGCTAGAGACCTTAGGTTGCCAGCAAATTATTAATCAAATCCTGTGAACATAAGTTGATCAGCCCATGGCACATATATCTAACTATTATCAAATCCACATTTTCTCTATTAGATCCACAGGGATATCATGACAGACATTGGCAAATGCCCTACTCAAAGCTAGACCCATTGTCTAAAAGACTGAATGGAATTAAATTAAATCCTAGGATCTTTCGTCACCCTGTCTTACCTGGTGTGTCCCCTTCTCTCCCCATGCTCAATGGAATTACCTCATTCAAGCTATGCCAGTATGAAAAACATTCCTCATATTTTCCATTCCCAGGTTCTGACATGTCTCCAGAACCTTTTTCTGGTAACTGTTAACACAGGATCCCTGGAAGAACGGGCCAAAAGGCTAGAGAGGTTGGATCAGCACACTTTTTTTTGTAAAGGGCCAAATAATAAATATTTTAGGCCAGGGGAGGGGAAGCTTTTCATGTTGGAAGGCCACATTAATTTAGCTGTAATCAAATAAGGCCACATTCAAGAAACTTACAAAGGTACCTTGTTTTGTAAAAATCTAACTATGTACTTACTAAGTTCAAAAATGAAAACTAATTGTTAATTTTAAAGTTAACTAAACTTTTAATGACTTTGTTGGGTCTGCTTTTGTTGAAAAGAATTGGAATATTTGGTTGCAGCATGGAGGTCAGCAGTTTCAGTTGATCCTCTCTAGATGGGTATCGGTCATTTGTCACCTTAAGGGCATCTTGATTTGGGTTAGGTAGGAGAATGTAGATTTGCAGCAATAAGTGGTTGAAAAGCAACAAAGCATTTTTGGGCACATTGCTGAAAGTGTGGGTATTCTATTGCATTTTTTCATTTTTCAATTGGATCTTTCTTAGCATCAAACAATGACTTTAAAATGTCATCTGCAGAGGGCTCACTCCATCTGTAGTTCTTTAGGTGCCTTGGTGATATCAAATAAGTGAGGCTGAAATGATAATTTGAATGTGATGTCATCATTCTCAAAGTCAGTGAACCTTTCATTGTATTCTCTAATTAATAGTTCTATAATAGCTGTGTATTCTTCAAATGATTCGCATATATCATCCTGCCCATCAATGTCCTTTGTTAACTGGGAAAAATGTTCATCCAAAATTTCCTTTTGAAGAAGTGTTTTGAAAAAAGATAGCTTAGTTTGAAATGATTGGATTTTTTGCCAAATATCACATATAGACTTAGTTTTACCTTGCAAAGAAATAGTCATTTTGATTTGACATGATATCACACAGAAATGCTGCATTCCTATAGAAATCTTCTTTCAATAATTCATATCACTGATTCAGTTCTTCATAAAACTTAACTATCTGTTCTCACAGATATAAAATTTTGGTAACACCTGTCCCTGTGACAGCCAACACACTTTAGAATGATATAGCAAATCCACACTGAATACCTCATTATTCAACTTTAGCATGTTATGAAACTGACAATTCTGTGTTGCATTTGCATGAATATAATTAACAATACTCATAACTTGTTGCAAAGTTTATCACTTAAAATGGTAACTTTAGCACAGAGATGTTGCTGATGCAACAGACAATGAAAAGAAATGGGAGCATCTGGATCTTTTAATATTTTTTTAAATCCGTGCAATAAACCCTTCATGTTTTCCTGTCATGGAAGGTCCACCATACGCTCACTAAATTTACCAAATTCAGCCCAACTTCACAACATTTATCTTGAAAGTTGATATATCTATTCCCCATGTTCTGTTCGCAAGAGTGCCCAAAGTATCTCTTCATAGCAAAGAAAATCTTCTATTATGACCCAAATGAAGTATAAAACCTGTACCAAGTCAGTAGTATCAGTTAATTCATACAAAGCAATTGAATAATATATATTTTCCTTATGAAGTATTGCATGAAGTTGTTAAGTTGAAGGCTAATTCATGCTGCTGATCCATTATGGTTCTTTTTGAAAGAAGCAGTTGTTTGTACTTAGAAACATTATCGGGGTCTAAGCATCCTACAACTTCGACAATGCATTCTGTCACAATTTCTACCTCACTGAATGGCTTCCTTTTTTTCCTGAGTATATAAACTACATTATAAGTTGCTTCAGTGGCATTATTTCCAGGTCTTATTGCTGCTTGAAAGAACGTCTTTGCTTTTGCTTTTCATCTTTTAATTTCTGCAACACAACCTTTCGTGCCTCTAATTTAAAATATTGTGATCCTTAGGAGTGTTATAATGTTGATGAACAATGACTTTCTTTAATGTTGATATTGCAGTATCACAAAGCAAGCAAATCATCTTATCTTTAGCAGAAACAAGATAATATTGCAATTCCCAATCATCATTAAAAAATCTGCTTTCTTCCTTCAGCATTCTCTTGGTCTTCTTTGACATGATGGGCTTTTAAGCAGACAGAATTAAAAAATACTGTCAAATTGTGCAACTGTTCACAAATTCTCTTTCAAACAGAAACACAATGCACCTTAGTCAAAAGCTGATAACAGACTTGCATACTCAATCCCAATAAACTCTCACCAACCAGCTTCATGCAGTAGGGGCACACATCAGGCAGGGGAAGTTAGAACTAAATCATGAGCATAGCAGCCATCAATTTAGCCTTTATGGTTTACTAATATTCTAATTGTGCCAGTCAATCTAGGAGGGTTATTTCATTGAAACATATTTTATTCTTTGGTATTTTAAATACATTCATTTTAAAAATAAAATATAAATATAAAAGATAGACAAAAATGTATTAATAAAAATAAAAGGATTTGTTCAGTAAAATTTGAACTCAGTCAAAGGGCTTAAAGGACATAGAAGGCCATATGTGGCCTTAAGGCTGCAAGTTCCCCAACCCTGCTTTAGGCTTTGAAAATCAGAAGGTCTGTCACAACTACTCCACTCTGCCATTGTAGCACAAAAGCAGCCATAGACATAGAAAAAAGTGGGTATGGCTGTGATCCAATAAAACTTTATTGATGGACACTGAAATTTGAATTTCATATCATTTTCACATCTCACAAAATATAATTCTTTTTTTGTGTTTTATCCCCAACCATTTAAAAGTGTAAAAATCGTTCTTAGCTCACAGAGCATACAAAAACAGCTGGCAGGCCAGATTTAGCCCATGGCTATCATTTGACAGCCTTTGCTGTACAGTAGGAGAAAGAGCACGAGCTCTGCTAATGACCTGAGTCCTTTTATTTGCAGCTGTGGGATCTTGGACACACCCTTTCCCTTCACTCTGTTCACTTACAAGTGGGGATATTACGGTGAATGAGGACAACACAGCCCAGTCCTGGGGTGAGGCATGTAGTGCACAGGTGCACAGGACATCGTAAATCTCTTACCCTGGGCTGACTTGCTCACTGCAATCTTTGATTTCTAAATGCTCAGACCACTGGCTTGTAATTTCTTTTAGAAGTTGGCCAAAGACTACATGCAGAATGTTCCCGTTATGAAAAGCCAAATAGCTAGTCTGCAATGCTCTGACCCACTGTGGCTCTCCATGGTGTCTCTAAAATTTTAGACAGGGCTTCAGTGATCACATCTCTAGGAATATTTAGTGTCCTGGGTGGCAAATGGGCTCAGCCCATAAGCTCGTGATTTAAAGGTACTTGGGGACTCTTGTGTCTTCAGCCTCAGGTCTCTTTCATTCACTTATATTTTACCTAGTCCAGGTTAGAGGTACTTCTTGATAAAGATGGAAGATAAGTGATCTGCACTCTACTATACCGGACACCCCATCTGCTATGGTCTGAATGTCTGTGTTCCCCAAAAATTAATATGTTAAAACTTACTGTCCAATGTGATGATGTTTGGAAGTGGGGTCTTTGGGAGGTGATTCAGTCATGAGATCTGAATAGTGCCTTGATCTTGGACTTCCCAGCCTCCAGAACTTTGAGAAATAAATTTCTATTTTTTATAAGCCTCCAGAACTTTGAGAAATAAATTTCTATTTTTTTATAAGCCAGCCTATGGTAACTTGTTATAGCAGCCCAAATGGACTAAGACACCATCTATCTAGTGGATGCTAATTTTTAATTGTCCCAACGATGGTCTCTTGATGGCTCTTCAGCCCCTTCTCAGCTTTAGCCTTCCTAGGACTCATCTGGCTGATCACAGTGTCCTTGTGTTTGCCCTTGGCCATACACTCCTTGTGATGATTAAGTCTGTGTGTCAACTTGGCTAAGCTCTGGTGCCCAGTAGTTTGGTCAAAGGCCACTCTAGATGTTCTTGTGAAGGGATTTTTAGATGAGATTAAAATTTAAATCAATAGACTTTGAGTGAAGCAGATTATTTTACACAATGTGAGTGGACCTAATCCAATCAGTTGAAGGCCTTAAGAGCACAGACTGAGGTTCCCCAAAGTAGAGGAATTTGCCTCCATACTGCAAAATAGGAACCCTGCCTGAGTTTACAGCCTGCTGCCCTGCAGAATAAGACCACAACATCAACTGTTACCTGAATCTCCAACCTAAAGGCTTGTCCTATAGATTTCAAATTTGCCAGCCCCCACAATCGTGTGAGCCAATTCTTTAAAGTGTCTGTGCATGTGTGTGTGTCCATCCCATTGGTCTGTTTCCCTGGAGAACCCTGACTAATCCACCTCTTCTCCCCTCTTCTGTGAGGCTGTGCTGGTTCTTTAAGAGCCTTCCCATCTCTTTCTCTTTGGCTCATTTGTGACTGTACAGACAGAACCGCATTATAGAGCCTACTGTCTTTGTAATTCATATCAACTTTTAAGACTTTGAGAGGTAATAACCACATGTCTTCTCTTGACCCTTTTAGATGCTTTTCTTCAAGTGTAGATAACATGACTCACTTTGTTCTCAGCTTCTGTTCCTTCCTAGATAGATTCTAGGATGAAGGCCACTTTCTTCTGGAGTTTTTGTCTTCTCCTACCCACAATAAATACCCACAAATAAATTTCTTCTGATCTCAATTACCAGTTTTCCTCTTTGCTTTCTCATTTCATCTTTTGGGAATGAAACTATCAGCAAAGCCAGACAAGAATTATCTATTTTTAGAAACCTGAGACTCCGGCTGATGCCCAGATGGTTGAAGTCTTCTCTTACTCCTGGATCTTCCTTCATGCCAGTTTTGTGTTCTGCCTTTAAAAAGTATTATCCATCCTCTCCTAAAAGTCCTGTGGCTTTGTGGCTTTCTCCACCAGCACCTTCTCTCCAGGTTGAGATTTGCATTCCAGTGAAACTTGATAGACTCTCATTCCCCTGCTATGATTTCCACTTCTATTACTGTTAAATGCATCATATGTTATTTCTTCCTGTTAACATATTCAATTGCTGAGTCCCAGAATCAGAGATTCTCAGGGTTAGATGAGGGGTTACAGGTCTTCAGTCCTGGGACCCCATCTTCTCTATAATCACCCCATCAAGAGGTTTGAACACCTTCAGTGACTAGAAACTCATTTGTCCCCATGCAAGGCAGCCCATTCTATCTTTGAACATCTCTAGCTCACCTGGATTTGGAAACAGTGGCACAGCTGGGGAGCCTGGAGGGAGGGCAGGTAGGGTGCTCACTGCTGGAACAGTGAAGCCATATTTTCAAATATTATTCTTTTAGACCCAAAAATGCATAGAGAAGGTAAGCAAAAGATAGAAGTCATTTTGTGTGCTAACTTCACCCATGATTAAAAGCAAAAACAAAAAAATCCAAAGTGTATGTTCCTCCTTTGTTAGATTCTCTTCACTTTGTCACACAATCCCTATTTACTGGTATCTCTGAGGTCTTACAGATTTTTCCTGGCTCCATTCACTTAAATGTAAAAGTATGGGAGAAAAATTTAGCAAGGATGGTACAATCCTTATAAAATCTTACAGGACTGACAAGGAATTTTTGAACAAGAAGAAAAGTGATGGTGAACGTGAGTTTAAATAGAAAATGTAGCAAAAAGCTGCTCTATTCAAAGCAGTAATGACATTGTAATAAATAAATGGATCAATGGAAAAGCACAGAAGGTATAGAAATATATCTGAGTCTATGTGGGAATTTGATATATGATAAAGGTGACATTTCAAGTCTTGGGAAAACAGGATATCCCTCTGAAAGGAAAAAAGTTAGATACCTGTATGCTGATAGATAAAAGATCTAAGTATTTTTTGAAAGCATAAAATTTTAGAATACAATTGAGAATAGTTTTACATTATAACATTATAAGGAAGATCTTCCCAAGGGAGAGAAAATGGAAATGAATTAACAAATTTTACCACATCAAAATTAAAACTTTATTTGAAAAAGTAAAAAAGGATAATAGAGTGTAATGCTCAAAGTGTTTATGTCTCTTATACAAAAAGATCTGTAATAAATTTACAGGAAAAATACAAGGACTTGTAGAAAAGCTAGGTAGAAGATACGAACAAAAGGGGCAATTCAAATGGCAAATAAACAGATGAAAAGATGTTCAAATTTGTGTCAGAAAGATGTTCAGTGAAATGCACATTAAAACAACAAGATACCACTTTTCACTCACGGGTCCAGCAAAAAAAAAGAAATTAAGGATAACATCTAGTTAGGGCATGGGTGTAGACAAAGGAAATTGGAAAAATAAATTGGTACTACCGTTTTGGATGTCAATTTTGCAATATTTACAAAGATAAAAATGTGGATGAATTCTGATCCAGACACTTCTAAAAATATATTCAACAGAAGGGTTTGTACACATGCATAAAGATATGTAAAAAAGGTTTAATGAGGCGTCGTTATAACAAAATGATAATAATATCTGAGTAAATTACCAATAAGGGAATGGTGGAAAAATTATGTTGCGTTCAGACACTGGCATGCTACACTGAAGATCAGTATTCAATGATCTGGAAAGAAGAATGTCTATATATGGGGGGATTTTTTAAGCAGTTGCAGCCCAAAATGTACAGATTGATTCCATTTGTAAAGACACGTCTGTATAGACATAGAGGCATCTGCACCCCTGCGTCACGTCGGAGAAAGTCGGGAAGGACAGGCCCCAAACCGCTCTCTGTGGTCCATTTGGAAGGTAACACCCACATGGCCCAGGTGAGCACAGAGGGACTCTTCCATCTTCCTTTATGTGACTATATTCACACCCCAGAATAGCGGTGGGATTATAGGACATTTTTACTTTTTTGTTTTTTTCTGTATTTTTCAAATAAATGTTAAAAAACAAAACTTATTACAGCACCTGGCACAAAACACGTGTTCAAAAGAGAGTAGCCACTATTTTAGCCGTTACTATGCACTGTGCCCAGCACTATTTTATTTTTCTGTCCCATTCTTATAGCCGGCTCTTGTTGTCCAAACATCACTCTCTTCGTAGTTGGAAGTGGAGTGTTTCCCACCTTCCCCTGAGGACTCTCAGTTTCCAGCTTAAGACTTTGCTTCCCCTCCTGCCTCCCCCACCACCTATGTAGTTTATTTCCCAGGTAGCAGAAGAAATGGGAAACAACTAGTAGGGCTGAAGACGGTGGCAGGTCTTTATGCCACCTGGGAGACACTCTTCAGGGAGAGAGCTGACCTCCAGACAGGTTATGCCGACTCCGTCCATGGCAGCTTTGGGGCCTTACTGAAACCAACCACCTGCCACTTGGGGCTCTTACTTCGGAGGCTTTCCTGGGCACTAAGGGGGCCAACTTGTCCCGGTTTGCCCAATACTTTCCCCATTTTAGCACTGAAAGTTCCATATCCCAGGAACCCGCTCAGTCCCACGCAAACCGAGACAGTGGGTCACCCTTTGGGGCACCTACTATGTGTCTGGCTGTGTGCTAAGCATGGGGGGAGAGGTACAAAGATGAACAAGACACACTCTCAAGCCACAGGGTCCCTTTGCAATGTAAGTGAAGACAGACTGGTGAACAAGCAGCCCTGCCCTGCTGGGGTGAACCTAGCGGAGGCACAGGCCTCATGCCCTTAGCGGGGAACCACAGAGAGACAGACTCTGCCTTCAGGGCTCTGGACTAGGTGTTCTCCACGCCATGAGCAGTCTCGCACCAGCAGTACACGCCCAAGGACTCCAGCTGCCTTCGTGTGACCTCTCCAGTGCTGTGTTCTTACCCACCCCTCCCTCACCACCTCCCCCAGATTCCCTTCCCAGGCCCCTCAGATCCCTGTAAGAGCATCTCCTCCAGTCAAGCTAGCCACTGCTGGCGGGGAGAAAAACAGGTCAGGCCCTGGATCCCTCCATGAAACAGATCCCTTTGAGAACCACCCTGAGGACGCTGCCTTAGCAAATTGGTCCCTGGGCTCCAGAATTTCAGCTGGCCCATGCAAGACCACTTGCAAGCACAGTTAATTCATTTGCACCCTGCCAGGGGTCAAGACCAGCTTTCTTTAGTAACTGCAGTGAGAGCTGCCACCCCTCCGAGCCTGGGCGGCCGTCTCTCCAAACTCGCCCCTTAACTCTTCCCTGGTGTTCGCTGCCCCTCTCTCTGGACTTCCTGTCAGTGGGGGTTCTCAACCCTGGGGTCACATTACAGTCACCTGGTGAGTGTTCCAAACATACCGTGCTGCCCTCCCTCTCCCACCAGACCAAGTGAATCCAGATCTCAGGAGAGGAGCTCCAGCACTGGAGTGTTTAAAAGCCCCCAGGTGATTCTAATGTTCAGCCAGGGACGAACTCCCCAGCGTAAAACTGTTCTGCCTTGTTAAAGGGTAAACTCTCCCAGGTGATGTAAATATAATGCTACCAGTAGTGGCTGAACACCTTGGCTCCTCCGGCCTTAACACTGGGTGCCCCCTATATAAAATGTGGCTAATGACAGCATTTACCGCAATGGGTTGTCGGGAGTATTAAATGAAATAATAGAGGAAAAACACCTAGCACAATGCCTGACACATGCTAAGAGCCCCACAGTGTCGGCTATCAGTCAATTACCCTTTAGTATGAATGAATATATGGTTGTTGCAGGAGGTGGTCTTGCAAGGGGAACCAGAATGAGGAGCCTGACGTGTTGGGGAAAGCATCCCAACCAGGGAAAAGGGAAAAAGACCCAAGCCCAGAGTTGTTGATGTCATAGATTTGGTTCAAGGATGCAGTTTGCACTGATTGTTTTGTCACCTTTTTGGGTCATCTTCCCTCTCTGGCTCTCTCATTCTTAGGGGCAACAATATTATTAGCTCCTGTTTAACCCAAGGTGGGGAGAAGATGAGGACCAGTGCCTTTTCTAAGGAGAGTTCTCAGCAGGTGTATGTTAGTGGGGGCTTCCCATTCCTGGTTTGTGACGTCATTCCTGTGGGCAAATAGAAGAAACCAGAACTTGGCCCTCCAGGGACCCAGAGGCACCAGGCCAGTTCTGAGCTCAGTGTAATTTTGCCAGCCACAAATCTTTCTCAATGTCGTCTAAGACATTACACGCACTTAATGAATATTAAACAATAACAACAACAAGTCATTGTCTCCCACCTGCAGAGCCCCCTTTAGCACCAAAGCCAGAGCTTGGCGGGACATTTTTGGAAGAAAATCCTGCCTATGCCGTTTGTGTCAGTACTGCACCCAAGAATAGAGAGATCGCAGGCTGCAGTGGGCACAGGTAGCTGCCTCAGCGCACGCTCGATGGGGTCCCTGCCCCCCTGCAGAAGGGGGAGCACAGGAAGGAAGCAGGAGAAAGAGATGCAGCCCGGGCTGCTACCAAACATGACCAGTGTCAGCGAACCCCATCACCATCAGCCAGAATGCCTCCTCTTGCCCAGCTGTCATCGCGACTCAGTTTCCCCACCAGCCAGGATGGCCCATTCATTTCACTTCACCTGTCAGTTCTGAACCCTTGGTAGTGAGAATTATATCAAGAAAGAACTGCGATCCAGATCAAGAGAATTGCGGTTAAAAAAGACCGAAAGAAATTAGTGGGGTGGTTTTCTTAGGGCAGGAGTGAGATGGCTTCAGAAGCCAGCAGGGAGGAAGGTGCTCTTCTCTGCGTGCCCCTTGTATCTGTTGAGGTTTGGGGCGTGCACGCATATTATCTATCCAAAAAAACTAAATTTAAAACACTTTAAAGGGAGGACAGAGAAGCCACATTTAAGCGAGATAGGTCAGAGAACCTTGCTGTATCACAAAGTTGGCTGTTGTGGGGGGAGGGGAGTGAATACAAATATTTGCTGAATTTGATTATTTTCTTCTTCATGGTTAATCTGAAAAAGGTCCTGGTTGGGCCACAGACAGTGGTGTGTGCTTTATCTTAGATCCCACCCCTTCTACGTGTAGATTTCCGAGTCAAACAGAATCTTCACCCCTCGATGAAAGCGCCCCGCCCCTGCCTGGGGTGTCTGTTTCCCCCTCTATGCTCAGGAGGGAGGATACAGGCTAGAGAAAACAGTTTGAGAAAGAAGATTAAAAAGGAAAGCGTTCAGAAGACGCAGGAAGCTGGAGAAAGCAAAGTTAAGAGTTTGGAAAATGGAAGAACGTGTCACAGAGGAGCAGCAAAAGGAAAACAGCCCAGTGTGAACATTTGGCCTGGGTGCACACAGGTACCCACGGCAGGTAGTGCAACACCTTTCTCCTCTGCGTCTGGAGCGGTCCCAGTTATTAACAGTCGGTGGAGGGATTGAGAAAATCATCGCTCAGGTCATTTCGTGCATTCTGTGGTTCCAAAGAGGAGCCCAGAGGGATGGAACATGGACATGGGCGTGTCCTGCAGATGACAAAGTCAGACATTCGGAGGCAGCAGCACCCTCGCTAGCCACAGGACAGAGGCAAGGATGGCAATTATATAACAATCCCTGGTTTACTGTATACAATCTGATCATTTATGTAGTTTTACTTTCCCTGTGTCTCTTCACTAGACAAGACACTCGGTCGGGAAATGGCCTTGTCCACTGCAAAGCTCTCCGGCGCCCAGCCCAGGCCCTGGAACACAGAAGTGCTCAACACATACTGGTTGGTGGGGATGAATGACAGCCAGGCATCAGCAGCTTAGAGGAACACCAAGGATGGTTGATGTCATTCAGCTGAGGGGCCCAGAGAAACCTGTTTATGGGTGCAGGAATGAAGCCTGGATCTAAAGCCGGTGGGACTCCCCCAGCCAGCCTGCGAGCTCCCTGAAGATGGCGGCCACCCCTCAGTCACCACCGCAGGCCCTACACCCAGCCAGGGCCTGGGAGCAGGAGCCGCTGGGCCCTGTCAGATGACCCTGCAGGGAGGTGAGCCCCAGGGCATGCTGAGGGGACCCTGGGGGAGGGAACACTGTCAGTGCCCTCACCGTGAGCTCAAGTGGAGAACACTGAGAACGAGCCCAGCAATGCCGAGGTCATGGCAAAGCCTCCTGAGTGGTCCAAGTGGGTAAGAGGAATTTCTGGCCCTCTCAGCCCTGCCATGGTGCCAAATACTCCTCTTTATTCAAGCCTTAAGCCTAAGGCACGGGAGCAAAGGTGCTTTGGTTTGGGAGAGGCTGGGGGACAGGCACACCGCTCCCACAGGCCACCTCGGGGAAACTGAGGAAGCTGCAGGTTGGGGTGAAGGGAAAAGTGTAGGGCCCCACAGAGTCCCCTGTTCGAGGGAACATCTGGACTCCAGCTGGGAGCGGGAGACACAAGCGGGAGACTGAGGAAGGGAGATGTTTGCGGACGTCAGAGGCTGTGACTTCAGAACTGAGTGGGGTTGGCGCCTGGAAGTGATCGTCTTGGCCATGTGGTGAGGATGGACAACCTGTGGACACTGCGGTTACTCCTCACTTGGGGGCAGACTCAGAAAGGAGGCCTTGGGATGCCGGGCGGGCCCTGCAGAGCAGCCAGCCCTGCAGGGAAGCCTCTCTCCACGGACGGCCACACCTGGGCACACCTGCGGCGGAGCCCAGCCAGGGAGGCGACAGCAGCAGTTTTCCCCCTGCTTTACAGATTTGAAAACCGAGGTCCAGAGAGGTGAACCAATCTACACAATGTCACCAGGCTAACGAAGTGGGACAGAGAACTCAGGTGTCCGATTCCTAGCCCTGCTCCTCCTCCTCATCATCATCACATTGCCTGTTCTGGGGCTGAGGTGCTGGATGCTCACCCTCACTCTCTCCGTCTCTCTCAGCAGGTCGCGTTACCTAAGGGTCTAGCCACCCACCCATGAGCCACGGGGCTGTTTCACCTCTGCTGAGAGCTGGGGGTTCACTCATTTGCCCCCAGGGAACTCAAGGCTTGGGGAGCTAAATACACAGTTTCCCCACACAGCTTCATCAAGCAAGCAGGAGGAACCTGGGGTAAGGCACCGCCCCAGGAAGCCCAGCTGGAACGAGCAGATAGCACCTGGGCACCGTCATGGACCTGCGTCTTGATGACAGGGCCCCAAAAGGCAGCGCAGGGCTCCAGGGCTTCAGTCCCTGCAAACAGGAGCTTAAGCCAGCTCTAAAGGCAACGGCCCCATGCCCTAGAATCTTCTTGACTGGTGAAGTGTCCTTCTGTGTCTCTGAAGGTCGTACTCTCCTTCAGGGATTGCAGTGTCTGAAAACACACAGAAGCAGGACCTCAGGGGGACGGGCTCCCAGCCAGGCAGCCGAATCAGAGGCAGGGGCCACAGCCGGGTCTCCTTTACTGCCCCCCTCCCTGAGAGCCACAACGTCATAGCTACCAGCTCCCCCCAGCTCCCTGAGCAGAAATGACTGGGTCCAGTTCATCTGTATTTCTCACAGTAGCCAGTCTACAAGCACGTGGTAGATAGTTGTTAGAAGAGGATTATGGAACGCCTTAGTTAACAAAGAGAAAGGAATAATGTATTCCTTGAGCTATGTATTTCTGTAGTTCTTTCTATGAGCATGTGAAAAGCCCTTGATATCAGTTCATTTAGTCCTGAAAACACTGCATTGATGTGGGTATCACTATTATCCACATATTGGGATGAGGAAACTGAACAAAAGACACACACAGATAGGAAAAGTCTAGGCCTGAATTCACACCCAGACAGCCTTGCCCCAAGCCCACAGTCTCAGCCAGCTGTCTAGCACTGCTTTATCCCTACCAAAAACAAAACAAAATAAACAAAAAAAATAAGGTGGGAGGATCACTTGAGGCCAGGAGTTTAAGACCAGCCTGAGCTAGAGTGAAACCCTGTCTCTACAAAAAAATAGAACAGTTAGCCAAGCGTGGTGGCTCACTCCAGTAGTCCCAGCTACGTGGGAGGCTGGGGCAGGAGGACAGCTTGAGCCCAGGAGTTGGAGGGTGCAGTGAGCTATGATGATACCGCTGCACTCCAGCCTCAGTGACAGAGTGAGACTTTGTCTCAAAAAAAGAAAAAAAAAACCATAAAAACCAAAAAACTAAAAAGATACCCAGGGATCTATCTTTTTCTAAAAATAAGCGTGACCCTGTTTCATCTTAAGTTACCTGGCACTCAGTAGGCGTTCTATGAATGTACATAAAAGATTAAATTGATACATGAATGACACAAATGTCAACAGAAAAACAAACATTGAAGGAAGAAAGAAGCTAAATATGTACAGACTCTGTACCGAAACATTAGCAGCCGTTCTCCGAGCCCCTGTTTCACAGCTCCTGTGTGTGTTTGTGCGTGCATGTACGTCTCACACGCTCAGACACACACCACACACGTCTATGATCTCCAATGAGAGAAAGTGAATATTAATTACTTCTACAAAAAGATATTAGGGGCTCTTGCAACTCTCAAGACGTGCTTGAACACTGTTTCCACGTTGACATTCAACCTTTCTTCCTTCTGCTAATCTTGCTAACACCACTTAAACCCTTATACATGGCATCAGGCTTTGGGGAGAACTGTAGGAGGAGCAAGCCCAGAGCTTCTACATGGGCGTGGGTGGGGGCTGCCCTGGCTCCTGCCCTCTCCACCTAACCCTGGGAGCTTGGTGAGGCCTCAGGGTTTGGAACCCCGGCTCCCCCGTGCACTGTGATGCACACGACAGGCACAGACACACATCACATGCTTCCTCAGGTCTAGGTGCCAGCTGTGGCGTGTGTGTGTTTGTGTGCGGTGCCTGCACATCCCAGAGGGTCCGAATTAGTCCCAAATTTAAATATTCTCTCTCATCATTCCAGTAAATAAATACAGCCATGCGTGTTAGAAACATATGTCCAAATGTGGGGCTCAAAAGTCGATCGTTGCCCCATTAGACATTATTTCCTCAGTCAAAACCACAAACACTTAAACCATTCCTTTAAGAAATAATGAGTAAAAAAAAAAAAATGGGGACAAACAATATGTAAAAGGAAATTCAGATAGAGATGGGAGAAAAGGCAGTCATTTTGCATTTCCCAAAGGTGGATGTCCTCAGGACAGAGCTCACCTGTCACCTGCCAGCTAATGGGGCCATCCCATGGGGTGGATTAGACTTTGGCCACTCAGCACTCCTTGGAAGGGCCCCTTTTATTTCTTCAGAATCCAGCACCCCCTCTCCTCACCACCTCCCAACGCTGGCGTTAAGAGTTTTCACAAACGTGAAGTCCTCCTCTCTCTCAGCAACTCGTAGCTGCCCCATTTTTCGTCGGCTGGAGCCAAGCGTCGGGCCCAAGACTGACAGAGGCAAGAAGCTGAAGTCGCTCCGCCACCCTGTGGCCAATGGGAGAACTGCACTCCCAATCGGGACACAGACCCAGCCTGGAACAATGAGCGCCCCAGCAGCGCAGTTTTTCAGTCCGAGCACCTCTAAAAGGCTCCACGATAGTTATTTATTGGACTGGAAACCGCTTGCTTTCATACAATTGCACGAACGTGCTTGTGTTTCAAGGGACCGATTCATCTATTTCTGGGTGCTTTGTTCTGCAGAACAGTGTGGTTAGAAGCCACCCCCGTGTCCAGTCCATCCTCCGGCCTCCAGGGAAGGACGCCCTCCAACCCATCCGGGAAACAAACGTCACTGCCGTTCTGTGACGAGTGTCTGGAGGGAGCACCACAGTCCCCTGATAACACACACTCATGTGTTTGAAGGTCAGGGAGTCAGAGGCTTTCCCTGAAGTCAACCCCCAGTTCCTACTGCTAAAACATTGTGAGCAATCCCTGTTGCATCAGATGATGTGAGTTCTAGTCCTAATCTCAGCACTTCCTCGCTCTGTGCCTTTCCGTTCTCACCTGTGAGGTGGGAGAGACGACCGTCATTATTCCTACCTCTGCCTAATGGCTGTAGGAGTAGCAAACGGCAACACGTGTGCAAAGGTACGTTGCAAGGCATTTAAAGTACGGTGGAAACCTGGCGCCTGGTTATTGTCACCCAATGTTGCAGAGTGTCAGAAGAAATGCATACAGGGGTAGGTCGCTCAAAATTAGCTCCTTAAACGTGGAAGCAGCCAGGGGGAAAGACAATGGGGCGGGCACAGGTTAGAGGACCAGACACGTGACATCCTCCTGCTCAGTGTGGGGGTCACAGAGCATGCCGAGAGGAGCGCTCCCCACACACACACCAAGAGCCAGGGGCCCACTCGCTCGAACTGTGGGTCTGGAGTCATCCCCCTCAGCCACAGAGTGCCAGTGCAGGGGGGACTCTGGCGGGGGCGGGGAGGCCCAGGGGCTCTGGGACACAG
Organism: Lepilemur ruficaudatus; assembly: GCA_963574885.1. Classification (NCBI taxonomy): domain Eukaryota; kingdom Metazoa; phylum Chordata; class Mammalia; order Primates; family Lepilemuridae; genus Lepilemur; species Lepilemur ruficaudatus. Next base: position 42,593 of record CAUYRT010030688.1, read on the forward strand.
AGCGCGCCCTGATCACAGACACCATCTGTTCTGGATTTTCTGGAGTTCTGGCTTCAAATATTCCAGTCTATTGCTCCCGTAAGCACACATGTGCTTGGCAGGGCCTGACAATTGGGGTTCAGGAAATACAGTCCCCGGAGCCCTGGGACCATCACAATTCATTCCTGCAGCACCCTTCTGAATCCAAGAGACATGAAAGGTAGAAAACGAAAAACCCTCCTCAGGGCTTCTGAAATCCCAAGTGTAGGGCACTCACAGTCCCCACCCTCTTTAGGGAGTCGGAGGGTCACCTCTTGAGGGATCCCTGAAGCCCAGGTCGGACCCAGAATGCTCCCGGGTCTGTAGTAGACAAGGCCGGAACTGTCCCCTGGGACCCCACGCGGAAGCCAAGGGCAGGACCGGAGAAGATGCCCGCTGGAGCACCGGCACTGCTGGTGGCTGCGCGCCCTCTAGTGGGAGAACCAGGAAAAGACAGCCTGGAGGGAGGCGAAATGCAACAGAACCGGGCAAGCCAGGAGTTTTTCGCGTGGGTTTTCTTCCCTGTGCGGCGGGAGTGCCAGCACACATCGGCTTCCACGTTGACTGGCGGGCAGACCTCGGTGCCTCCTGTGACCCAGTCTAGGGAGGGACTTTCAATTCATAACAAATCACAGAAACCTTGGAAATTTTTCTGAACAGCAGCTCTCTCCACTTCCAAGAAAAACAATGAAGTTCGGTGTTTGGGCAGCTTTACTCCCTTGATGCGTTTCACACATGGTTCTCCTGGTTCAGGGAACTTCCAAATCCGGGCATCACACCCATGCACAGCCCTTTCAAATAGGAGGTCTGAAAACCGAGACAAATAGTGGCTGTTCCTTTCAAAACGCCTCGCTTCATTTCCAGAGCATTTGGTCTTTTTATTAGTCTCTTTAAAATATAAAATCCATTCTGCAGCGCACACCCATTCGTAGAAACTAGATCCCAGGAATGCTTGGAGCAGAGGCACACAGTCCTATTTTGTGGACGTGCACTGGGGTGGGCCTACACTTTCATGTACACTAAAAATTGATATTAAAATTGAATTATTTAAGTACCATATAAGAGTTATTAATATTTGATTATGATTTGCCTTTCACAATTAAATTTTCTGTGGTTTTAGATCCAGATACAACCTATTACATGTAATAACAGTATCCAAATGTGGCTATTTAACAGAAATGTTGGATCAAAAATTATAAAATCAAAGAACATGAGGAATTTAACTTTTATTTGGTTCCTCTGAGCATTGAGGACCATGCAGACTTTACGTGCATAATCTCATTTAATCCTCCTAACACCTGCATAAAATCGGTATTATTATCTCCATTTTATTGTTAAGGAAACTAAACAGGGACACAAAATGACTGAGCAGGGATTTTCCCGTCTGTTTGCTTGAAAAGTCTATGATCTACTCCACTTTCCTTCCTTCTGTTTAAGTGTTGTAAGTACTGGCAAGAATAATAACCCACTTCTAACGTACCTAAACCAAATGATACTGACTGAATGAAAACGAAAATTTTTTTAAGACAAAAAGAATTTCAAATCAGAAACGTCAAAGTAAATACTTGAAAGGAAAAGGATATAGTATAGGATAGACAGTCCCAGGGGACAGTTCTGCCAACTACAGACTCGGCAGCATTCTGGGTCCAACCTGGGCTTCAGGGATCCCTCAAGAGGTGACCCTCTGACTCCCTAAAGAGGTTTTTATACAAAGATGCCTTTAGAAAAGAGATGCGTCTCCCATCTAAATTACATGAATACATTTGGAAGCTTGAAGACCAAAATCGAACTGTGCACAGAACAGTGGTATGCAATCTCAGAAAGACACAAACTACAAATTTGCCAAAAGCACAGCTTTTGAATAACAGATTGTAAAGCAAATGAAGCACTCCCTGCAAAAAGACAACTTTGGCTCTTCCTTGGTAAGACTTTAGTGCTTACCAAAACATTATTGATAATGTTTTTAAAAAACTTCAAATGATTAATTAATCTTAAACTTCACCTTTCCCAAAATTAAATGCCTCCAGTCTGAGGTCCTGGCTGCCTGGTCTGGAATGAATTTAGTTAGCATTTGTAAACTGTCAGTGTAAATATCTTTTTAAGAGACACATATGATTATTTTAATTCAAGAAGCCAATTCAGCATTTATAAAAGGTAAGTAAATCCATCAACATGCCTGTCCATTTTTCTTTTGCATTAATAAGACTGTTTCATAATTTAATTCTGAAGTGTACAATTCAAGTGTGTTTAGATTAATAATTATGCATATATTAATATATTAGAGATATTAATATATAAGTTTACTATATTGCAAGAGAATTAAAGGAAACTTTATCCTCCAGATCTGAAGAGCAATGGAAATTACAAAGTTCAGTTAGAGCTGATTGTGATTGTTTCTCTCTTATGTTGGTGCTTCCTCGGCCAAATGGCCCAGATAAGCAGAGACTGGTCAATTCTGTGTCCTCAGCCTAAGGCAGTGTTTGGCACATGGTATGTACTCACTAAATGTTTCTTTAATTGACCTGTGCTAACAACTTCTAAGTTGCAAGTGCGATTGCTAGAAAGGTTTCTAAATTTCACCAAGGCCAAATATACCTGTGTGTATGTGTATATATACATATATATACACACATATACATATATATATTCTTTAAAAAAAACAAAAACAAAAATAAACCCAAAAACTCCAAGCTCATTGCAACTGGGATTTTTTACTCATGGTTCAACCTACTCAACCTACTAAAGGACTAGAAGTGCTTTCAGAACCAACCTACTTAGTTCCCATCAAGGAGACTCAGAGAGGTGAGGGCAGCTCTGAGACCC